>JAPYYV010022030.1:4645-16740 GCA_030522625.1 Copidosoma aretas
GCCGAGCCGACTGCGTGCGCGGAGAGCGAGGCAGCCAAAGTACGCGAACGCACGCGCTCGCGTTTTCGCCCCCGTCTCGCGCTGCCGGCGTGGATTAGCCCACCCGCCCTCTCGTCGTCGTCGTCGTCGCCGAGCTTTGAGCAGCCAGCCAATAAGTCTCCTTAATTGGAATCTTATCCGAAACGCGCGCCAGCCCCTCCCGGCCGCGGTAGTGACTGAACGCGCTCATTGCGAGCCGATAGGCATCTCGCCGGGGAGCTGTATACCGCTACTGCGCACGTGTACGAGGCGATGAGGAGGGAATTCAGGAACTCGGCCAGGTTTATTTTCGGGACCTCCTCCTCTTCTTCTCCTCGTGCAGCGAGCGAGCGCCGAGTCGAAGGATCGGGCGAGGGAGGACTCACCGTACCTGGATGCTGAATGTTTCCGTGGCTTTTTTTCGACGAGACGATCAGTTCCGTCCACGGAGCAGCCGATCGAGCTGTATTTCACGGCACGTGCGGTTCGCCGAGTTGATCGTTCCTTTTTTTTTTTCATCGTTGTACGGGGCACTCGGTTTTTTTTTGTTTTTTTTTTGCTCGTCTCTTAGAATCGCTTAGCTGCGTTGGAATCTTCGCGAGCACATTAGAATCAAGTTTTATCTCACAAACGCAACGGATGTAATCGCGTGCGCTGCGATCTCGAAGAAGTAATTTCTCCGCACTGTTTTCAATATTGTCGCGGACACGCGAACGATCCTTCTTTTTTTTCCCCCAACTTCGGGAGGAAGGGAAAACTTCCAGCCCCGACAGCTATAGCTCGATCCTAAAACGCGCGACGAAAATAGCACCGTCCCCCGAGACTTTAATAATCCAGCGCCGCCTTCCGTCCTCTAACTCTCGCTATCATCGATTGCGCCCCAGCTTTGAAATTAATGGGCATTTTCCAACTATAGAGAGAAGGGGAGGGGGGGGGGGGCGAAAAAGCAAGTAGGGCAGACGGCGCAGCAGCGTCCGAGCTATTTTGAAGGAATTTCATTAAAAAGTTCGACAGAGGGGCTCCGCGCGCCTCGAGGGCCGCTGATCAAATTATTGTTCCTCGGGGCGGAGGGGGGCTAGGTCCATTGTTCCGTTACGTCGTCGGCGTGTGACTTCTGCTGCAGCTTCATATGGCCGAGGCTTTAATCGGAGATGTGGAGTGAATGTCAGGAAGGTGATAAGTCGAGCGAGGGATTATCGGGATGATCCGACAATTGATTGGATTGGAGTCCGTGTGGAGGATGAGTCGATTTACAGGTGAACGATCGAAGTTTCGAGCACCGATGATTTTACATGATGGCTCGGTCGAGTGAGCTTTTACACATTGCCACTGAGAGTATTATGACGAGGTAATTGTTACATATTTTTGGTTTGCTGATACATCAAAGACATACAATGATCGCACGTTTGAAACGAAGAAACTATATATTGTTCATAAATACAGTTTCGTTCAGCCTGATCCAAGTGATCGATACCTTGGGAGAAAAGTATGAAAGATTCAATAGGAGGAAAAACATCGATCGTTACAAAAAAGTTAGCGGCATTAGAGACTCGCTCGATCGAACAATCGTGCAACAGAAATCGGACTTGCGATTTTCAGTCGTTTCACCCATTACAATTAAACTATTGTGCGTGTTTTTTTTGTTTGCTATATCATCCTCGCTATCTTTTGATCGAGTGGATCTTTTCTTAATTTTTTGTTTTTTTCCGATTATTTGCCGAGCTTTTAATAATCTCGCATAGTTTTATGGATTTTGTTTTGTTTTGCCCTATTTTTTTCCCAAGGTAAAGTGTTGACGTGACGTTCGCCGATACCCAGTTTTACATGGCTCGACTTTAAAAAAGCCACAACGAAGCTTTCGACCCCCCGCGCAAAGCCCAACGCACGTATACCCCACTAACGAACCCCGCGCAGCTCCGGACCCACCCAGCAGTACACCCGCGGGTAACAGCGACCCACCGAGAACGCCGCCGAGCCGCAGCGGTCCTTTCACCGTGCCCCTTGCTTCCTCGAAGCAAGAACTCCCAAACCCCATGGTCGGCCAACTTTTAATCCCACCACCTACGGCCCGCAGTATACCCTTTTTCCCCATTTTTTTTTTCCTGGCTCTCTTCCCCGCCTCTTTGTGATACCCCCCCCCCCCCCCCCCCCCCCCCCCCCCCCCCCCCCCCCCCCCCCCCCCCCCCCCCCCCCCCCCCCCCCCTCCCCCGCCCCCCTTCCCAGTCTTCGATAAAGTTTTAACGGCTCGCAAATATACGCGGGGTCCAAAGCACGCGGCAAACAAGCGGCGGCGTTGACTTCTCGCATGAGCAAACATGGCAAACTCGGGGGCAGCGGCGCTCGTTCGGTGGGCCGCACGTCGTAATATACGCTCCGGGTGAGCGCGCGCGCGTGGTGTGTCCATACCGCGAGTCCAGTGCGATTTCAGGAGTCTCGTGTGTTGTATTGCACTGGGGTGCGACGCGCGATAAGGTGAAATCCGTCGATCCGACCCCGCGCTGTTATCATTGGGCGGGGGTGGCTCGCGTGATTTTGCGATTTCGTTTTGGATGTGCGATTAGAGTGGTTGGGAACGCAAACAGTTGTTTAGCAGTGGTCATCCCGGCCACGGGTAACGGGTCAAGGGAATTCAGCGTGAAACTGAACGTTATTAATGGATAATCTAATTGCGGAGCTCCGTGGGTTTCAAGAGCTTAGTGTAGCAAGCTTGCGGTATTACCAAAACATCCACGAGAATGTGACACGCGTATTTCTTAACTTCGATGATGCATCAACAAAAATTTATGATGAAACTCGTAAAGATAGGCTATTGTCGAGATTAACTGAGAATCGCATGATAATTTTGTTACCGTTCGCGTTATTCGTGAAAGCGAGAGTCAGTAGAGTATTCGATTGCACACACAGCAGCGTAAATTATTGATCCTATTACCAATCATGCAATAACAAAATCACTCTCTGGATCGATGATTCAATCGTATCCGTGTAAATTGTTTTATGATTTTTTATCTTCAAGATCTTTGTCATGCGATATTATAACGCCAAACTTCGATGTGTCTATTGCAAGTAGAAACAGTCGAGTTAGGTCAGACGGGACGCTGTCAAGCAAAACAAAGTAAAAATGACTGAACTCGATCTCTGTTCGAACTGGTTGATTCATCATTTGCAAGTACTCGATACAAAAAAGATGTGTGCACTACATCGTACTGCCATTCACGAAAAAACAGATCCAAATAAAAAAACACCCAACGCGCTTGCGCAAAAGCCACGGCGCGGTAGGTACCCTTGAAAGGCTCCCCGAGCTTCACTTCCACGTAGTACTTCTAGTTAGACGAAATGGAAAAATTCGACAAGTCTGAAGGAGCAAAAAAAAAAAAAGATCCATCACTACCGTACCCGAGTCTGGGTGTAATTGGCTTACCTCCGAAGCACGAGCACTCGTTAAACTTGACTTCGGCGAAAAAGTCGTACGCACGAACATTTTAATTGGAGCTTTGGTGCCTGTATTCGGTCTCAGCGCGCCGCGCACTTGTTCGATCGAGTTTTTTTTTTATTTTTTTTTGACTGTTTCCACATCTTTGGGGGTTAGAGGGTGTAGATACTGAAGTTTCCAACCGATACGTGTATGCCGACAAACATCGTGTTATCGAAACGAAAAAACTAATCCCCAAAAGCTCTCCATCTCCCTCTCTTACTACAAGCAACCACATTTGGACCGAAAGCCCTATTCCCAAACCCCCAGCATCTCAAAGGACCGCCCCGCGCTATTTTTCACCCTCGCGCCTCGTCCGCGTGCTCACCTGGCGTGAACGCGGGAGAACCCAACAAGATAACGAAAACGAAGCAAAACGAAAGAGAGCCGCGCGCGCCTCCTCGAGCAGGCAACGTGACGACGCGCGTGTATGCAAGTCCTTCCGCCCGAGGGGATAATTCTTCAAAGCCCCCGGGCTGTCCTTCATATTCTCCGCCTGCCTGCCATACCTGCCTTCCTCCTCCTCTTTTTTTCGGCAAAAGGGAGCCGGGGTAAGAAAAAGAAGCGCCCCGCTCGCGAGCTGAAAAACTGGCGCCCCTTCTTTCAAGCTCCCCTTACCCTTCGTCGTTGGCACGTGGTGCGGGAAAAGGCCTCTTTCGGCGCGCCCCTTCCTTTCCTTCTTCTTTCTGCACCGACGCTTTGACGGTGGATATTTGTATATGGTCTTTGTATCGAGCACGAGTGGCCGAACCTGTGGGAAAGCTACACCTCTGCGTGTGAGGTAAGACTGCCACGATTTTCACCAGACCGGGATGTGTGATTACAATATGCCAATATGTACGTAACACGTTTGACGATTTTCCAGGAAACTTGAGTTCCGTAGCTCAGAGCGTTGAAATGAGATTTTTTAAAAATGCAATTGGATTGTAGTCGGTAAACCGTGCCAGTTCTGCGGATCACTGATTCAAGATCCCAACATTTTTTTCATCCGAAAAATGCTCATGGAAGCAGCAAACTGGCTTCTTTCGTTGTTTTCAAATTTTTCCGCTAGGCGATAAATTTAATTCCACAAGTTAAATATACCGCTCCTTTTACAAGTTTGTAAATTTTGCGACAAGGTGTCGTATTCAATCCTTTCGAGAGCTTGTAATAGTAAATATGTTACAAGGTTCTAAACCTCTTAGCTCAAAGCACTTGGTGCTGGATGGTCAAGTATCGGCTTCGGGTTCACGACCACTGGGCTAGAATCGTGAGTGGTCCAGAACCTCATCTTGTAATTGTTTCTTTATTAACTAGGACTTAGTAGTTTGACAATTAATTATAGAATACCCAAACCACTTAAAGGAAACATCTTGGGTCAAATATTTAAAACCAGCGCACCATTTATAAACAACAACAAAAAAAATCTTCCCAACCTCTTTAAAATCCTTCCACTTTCGTATCTCAAATTCATTTTCGTGGTCGTCGAAAGACGCGCCAACGATGGTCTTTAATTAAGGCCCGGCCCTTCGTTATATTCCCTAATGAATTCCTTCCTTCCCTGGCACGTAACGCCACTAAGTGCCAACCGAAGCTGGGCTCTCGAGTATCGGCGCATTAACTATTTATAACAAAGTTTCCCACGCACCTAACCGACCCCATCTCTCTCTCTCTCTTCGACCTGGAACACGCTTACCTTGGAGGATACCATGGGAATCGGTTGTTTGTTTTCACCAATCGACAACGATTTTGTTTTTTTCACATAAAAAAAAATCAAACTGATCGAATATCCTATTATTATCCGTTATACACGAACACGCCTCCTTTCAGCTACAGACGTTGCGCGTTGCACACCCCCTCCCTTTAGCAGCAGCAGCAGCTGGTAATAATCTTTTCTTTGCTCCCGACTCCCCGTCACCCCCGGGAGACAACACACTATATTATGCACCACCGCCGCCGACGGCGTTTTCTAGCCCACTGAAGCACACCCAGTAGCGTAATACACACACACACTCACGCAGCATACACCCGCGTCGGGCTGACCAGACTGGAAAAAAAAGCTCTCCGAGACGATCCACGCGCCTCCTCCTTTGTCCGCCGAGCCGCTCCTTTGCATTGTGTACACACGAGGTCGCTGACTCCCCCATCGCGCGGCGCGCGAGAACTCACGAGTTGAAAGTGAAAGGGCCCAGCCGCTGGCTCTGTACACGCGTTCTCACGTTGCAGGAATCTTTTACTACCCCGTAATGGAAAGGAATCAAAGACGTCTAATATGTCGCGAAATTCCAGGTTTATTCTATTATCACACGTGTGAATGTGACTGAAAATCGATCGACTCGTTATTTTTATAGTGATCGTCATTTTTTCAATACTTGGGGGGCTCAACCCCCCGGGCGCTTGGTGCGCCGATTCCCAAACATCAATTAAGGAGGTTTATCTGGTTATACTGCAAGAGTCAAACACAAAATTTGACTAGCGAGACTTGATTTGTTTAGCACAGTGCGCTATCTAAGCCTGTGTTCAACCTCGAACAAAACTCATAAATTGTCGGTAATAATTGTTGATATCGTGAAAAATAAGCGCTGATTCCGATAAAGTCTTAGAATACAAACAGTCTTTGAGGATTTTTTATGTTTTCTTCAAATTTCATTGAAATAGCTCTGTTATTTCTATGAGATATTCTTCGCAAACGTAAAAAATGTTGAATTTCTCGTAAGTCTACACGTTAAGAGAATAAATTTTGTTTAACGAATATCCCAACCATTAGTGTATCGTCTCCAAACATGTTGTACAAACATGTTCTGTGCATTTTTGTACACGTACACATTTTTTTATAAATTTGTTTCTATTAATAGTTTGACCAGATGAACCTCCTTAAACAGTTATTTTACATGATTTTCCAGAATAAAAATCAACCCATCAGCATTTTTAGAAGAATGTTTTCTTCATCCTTATTCAACTTACGAATTTAATTTATTTTCTTCGATTTATCAGATCACATTTTTAACTTACTCGCTCTTGAAACCACGTGATAATAAACCTCTAATGATTCAAACGCCCAAAGATACACTCATTCCATCAGGAACATCTCTGTGTTTCATCATGATTTCTCTGAAGAAGCCCAATGACTAATACCCAGCCTCTCCTCTTCTGTTCCAGAGCGTCAACGATGAAGCCATCGGCAGCAGGTCGTCGGCTGTGCCGGCTGGGCCTCTTGGTCCTGGCGCTCAATCTCCTGATCAACCTCGGCGAGTCGGTGGTACTGAAAACGCGCGCCAGGCGCGTCAAGGCCTCCAAGGACGGCCGCTCGGCGGTCGAGCACAAGGACATAAACGTCTGCGACATCGAGCAGGAGGAGACGCCCCTGTACTGCTACTGCAACGACAACAAGCTGGCCAGCGCCGAGGACGTCAACTGTCTGATCTTCAATCGCCTGGAGCTGGCGAATCCCATATGGGCGCACTTCAACTCCCAGATGTACATACGGAAGTTGAGCTTCGTTGTGAGAAACGACGGGAGCTTCACGTACATACCGACGGCGTTGCTCAGGCAGCTCAAGAGTTTGAACACGATAAGCTTCCAGCACGCCAAGTTGGATGCTATTGAAAACCAGGCGTTTGCCGCCCTGCCGAGCATATCGACGATCAATCTGAGCAAGAACAATATCAACTTGCTCAAGTGGCACGCCTTTGAGAGCCTGAGGAATTTGACTGTGCTGAACTTGGATGAAAACAACATCGTCGAGTTGAACAGGTGATTGTTTGCTATTTTTTAGCGTTTCAAAACATGAGTCTTCGTGAATACATTTTAATGAGTATTTTGATGGAAAACGGAAAACGTGTCTTTGGAAGAGGCAAACAAACGTTGTACAGATGTTTTAAAAACGATTAAGGTATCTGCCACCTGTTTTTATTACCAATTGCTTCAGAATTATCAACTGGTGCACAAATTACTCGCAAACTAATGTGCAAAGGATCTTGAAGTGATTTTTAATAACAAAAAAAAAAACTAACACCTTCAACGTTTTTGAAACGTTTTTTTAACTTTTTCAAGAACGTATTTGGGTTTTGCATTCAATGTTTTTTTTTAACGTTTTTGGAACGTTGTAAATACTATTAGAACTTAAACCCAATGACTCAAGTTATCGATGTTACCAAATATTTATTTATTTATCATAAACATTCGTTGAGGCTTATTATCACTTTGCTGGCAAAAACATTAAAATAACGTTCGTTGATAGCAATCATTCGACAATCTCCCCTACGATCAACACCAACAACAATCCTCGTTTCCTCCACAAACAGAGACATCTTCTACGACGTGCCGAAGCTGCAGAAGCTGTTCCTGAACCACAACAACATATCCATCATGCAAGATAAGTCCTTCGCTCATCTGCCCTCGCTCCAGGAGCTCGAGCTGAACAACAACAAAATCTCTTCCATCAACCCAGCCAGTTTCCAGGACCTTCGCATGCTCGAACGTCTCGACCTCCGCAACAACCAGATCGCCAAACTCGCCGAGCGCAGCTTCACCGAGATGCCCGAGCTCCAAGAGCTCGACCTTGACCAGAACCGGATCAGCAGCATCGGTGAGCAACATGTCGGTTACATTTTCCATCATAACGCGAGATAGAACTTTCTTCTTCGTGAAATTTTAAAACGTTTTATCAGCATCCCATTTATACTTTTGCTGTATTTAGTAGCTTGAGCTTTAAAAGGATGTTATTGATCAACCAGCTTCTTTATAAGCCTTTCAAAATCCTTTATCGAGCCAAGTTTACGTTCGCAGAAGTGCTTAATCTGAATGTTCTTCAACAATGTTATGCATCATCGTACGTTTGAATCATAGTTATTATAATGAGTAATATAATACATTGTGTAGCCAACTACGCCTTCGACGGCCTGCGCAGCCTCAAAAAGCTCCGGCTCAGCGAGAACAAGCTCGTCCACCTCGAGCCCGATTTCCTCGCCGGTGCGACTTCCATCAATCTACTGGACGTCAGGGAGAACGAGCTGCGCACCCTGACCTTCGACAACATCAAGCCGATCGTTACCAACTTCTACAAGAACGCCAGCTACCTGCACCTCGATGGTGAGTCGATTCACCCCTTGTCCGTTGGTTTATTCGTTTGTTCGAGGAGGATTGTACGTTGTACTTACTGCGAAAGTCAAACGCGAAATTTGGCAACTGCAGTGCTTCTGTGTATGTGAATTTAAGGAAACGATTGCCGACATCTCAATCAACGAAACAGAAAAACAATCTTTCAGGGTTTTTTTCAATCACTCGCTACGATTTCATCAAAATCACTCTGCTGATTCCACGAGAATTTCTTCGCAGCAAATCAAAGAATATGAATTTCTCATGAGACCCCCCGCGTTGAAAGACAAAGTTTCGTTCGGCCAACGTCTCGCCAATCATACTGTTTATCGTCTCCAAACTCTGCGTGAATATTGTCCGTGTGTGTTTCTCCGTGCGCAATGTTTGTCATTGAATCATCTCTGTGAGCCGCGTTGCAAATACTTTACAATTTTCATTTGACACGGGACCATTCATTGAAAATAGTGTTTTTCTCCACTTACATGCCCACATGCGAAAACAACGAGGTCGGGAGTCCGCGGAGCGTGCGGCGTCGTAAAAAGAGACGGTCGTCGTCGTCGTCGTCGTGGGTGCAGGGAGGGGAGGAACTTTTTCACTCGCGCTTATGGCGCTTCTCGGGCTCCGGCCGCGGCGTATGCCGCTCGCGGGGGGGGGGGGGGGGGGGTAACGGCGCGGCCGCCCGGCCCTGCGCGGGGCGGGCGCCCCACGCAGCGCGGGCCCGGCGGAAAAACGAGGGACCGCGCGGCGTCCCTCTCCCTGTCTGCCGTGCTGTTTCGTCTTTCGGTTCGGTTTTGCATTTTTGTTTGGGAAAGGGATTCTTTTTGCGCCAGTGCTTCGGGACAGGAGTTTTGCTTTCAGCAGTTTTTGAAACGATTCACAGTCGAATAAACAATTTTGACTACGGTGTACGCGGATATCTGTTGCACCAGAGAGCACGTTGAAAAATCCTACGTCTCGATCGATTTCTTTTTGATCGCAATGAAAAATTATCATCACTGGCTTGTGAATCATTAACAAGCATGTTTATCGTAAAAATGTTGCCTCGATCGCGGGATTACTACCCAACAGCCAAAGAGACTGATGTATGAACTTCGTTTGAGCTGGTAAAAGTGTTTTGTTTCTTTAAAAAAATTAATCGACGGAAATTCTGTCACTGACTATCTATCAAATCTGATTAGACAACGAAAAGTACGTTGTTAACGATGAGGACAATTTAAAATTCATCCTTAGTGGTCATAATAGGGGCGAGTGAGGGTATCGCTGCGGTTGCTCCAATTATTGCAGAACTCTCAAATAATGCCTGTATTTTTATTCAAGTGATGAGTCAGGGTGGATTAACACTCGCAATCATTAAATCGAGTCTTGTAGTGCGTATTAATTATCCATTTTTGAACATCAAGATAGCGTTCGGAACTATACTTTTGCATAACAAAGCATCACACCGCAATAACTGGTTCACACGTAACTTATGATACAATGTTGGCCTTATTGTTGATTTATGATCGAAGCCGCTTGCTATGTTGATAAACGAAAAAAAAAAAAAAAAGAATTACAACGACTCGACACACCGATGTTCTTGAATGGGCGTTCCGAGCTAGCTTCTAAAAAAAAACCGCGATAATGTACCCACCCCTAGTGACATTCCATGCATGTATGGGGATGCGTAAGACAGCGATCGAGTAACGCCCTATCCGGTGTTTCTCGAAAACTTTTCTCGTTCAACCGGAACCCGCGCAGCGTTCGAAAACAACAGCGCATCCGCGGAGTTGGGACGAGACGCGTCAAAACAGCGAGAGAGGAAAAAAGGGAACCCGCGGCCGAAGGGGCCGCAGGAAGGAGAAGAAAGGGGACGCGGAACGAGAGCGCGGCGCGGAAAAACGCGCGGCCCGCGATTTCCAATTCCCCCGCGGCCCGGCGCGGCTCGCCTCGTGAATATACAATATCTGTTTGCGAACTCGGGCGTGCGCGAGACTCGAGCCCGAAGCCGCGGGCGTACTTGTATACATCCACCAGCCTCGCGTTTCTCGAACCGTCGCTCGAACTTTCGGGCCGCGCAATTATACGAAAGAGAGGCGGAATGGAAAACAGGTTGGGGGGGGCGATTGTCGCGGAGCCGGCGAACTTCCGAGCGCCGACCGCGCGCGACGGCTTTTTCCCCTCCGCGAGTTTTATCCGGCCGGCCGTTCGTTCGCGGGCCATTGACCGGGAAGGTATGACGCACATGGGGCCGGGAGAACCGCGGCAGAGGGGGGGGGGGGGGGGGGCGCCCCCTGTCTCGCCGTCCGGCCGCGATGAACAGCTGTCGGTGAAGCGCATCGTTGGAAATCACGGCGGGCCGCGAACGTGCGGGACTTTCGGTCGCGCGGTCGACCCGTAATAATTTGGAGGTTTCGGGTGAAATTCGCGGAACTTGCTCTTTACGAACGTTATTTTGAAAGAAGAAAAAAAAAAAAAACCGAGGATCGGAGTGCTGCAAGAGATCGGGACGAAAAAAAAGTTGAAAGAGTTGCGGCGATGAAAATTAATCGGAGAAAAGTGGATCGGTAAAAAAATACCGGCTTCGAAAAGGATTGCTAGGGTTGCCATCTCGAAATTTCAAATGCCCGTACGAAAAGCCGGACAAAAAAAAAGTCCGGAATTTCTAGCAACCAAACACAAAAATTCATTCCACGTTTGATGTACGTTTTGGACGTTTCGAACAGTTGGTCTGGTCCGCTCGTATCAAACAGTCGGTTATTATTTTCATCTTTTATACCTACACTTGACATTACAATTAATTAGTAGAGTTCTCGTGATTCGTGACGATAGAGACATTATATTTACATTTAAACATAGAAGTTTCAAAATTTCTGTACCTAAGGCGTTTCTGTGAAATTTGACATCAGTCATATTCTCGATTAATCGTATCTATTGTCACCACACTAAACTCTGCTTTGCATTTAGATAACTTGTATGCATCAGGGTACATTACAAACTTTTCAATTTTATTTCAAAGTAGTAGTATCGCAAATTATTTTTTTTATTTATTTTTTATTCTTCCATCCGCGCCAAAAGTCCGGACGCGTCGTTTCGACTCTGTTACGGTGTGGTCCAGCTGGCCTATCAGAAGACACCGAGTCCCCGATCGCTCGTCCGCCGCGATCGGAACGGCCCACGCACCATCGTCGATCCGCTCCCGCGTGCGCGCGATAATTCCCGCTCCCCCTATCGCTCCTCAAAACTTGGCCGATCACAACTTGCCGCGACTCGCAGACCTCGACCCCCCCGCCCTGGATTCTTCCGACCCGAGCGAGCGGAGCGAACCCGCGTACTGTCGGCCGCGAGTCGCATGACACGGCACACCCCCTCCCGCCCGAGGCACCATCAATACGCGTCGTCGTCCCCGCGCCGCGTCCAACTCCGGGATGATCCGGCGCAGGTGTGGCCCCCGAATTCACATCGATCGGCCGAGACGCGCGCGGACGGGCGGGAGTCGGGCGGGAGTCATTAGCGCCGCCGCGTCTGCGGTGAGCGAGTTGAGAAAGCGGGCGCG
>JAPYYV010022034.1:0-10488 GCA_030522625.1 Copidosoma aretas
TGACTGCAGTGAGTCAGTGACTGATACAAAAATCAGATCAGATCGACTGGATTCCGACATAGTATGTAAGCATATTCGGCACTTTCAGCTGCTTGCGACTTGCGACGTAGCACGCATGGTGGCACTACCGGGCTTCCGTAAATAAGTATGTAATATATACATTCATGCATGGATATAATATGGATGGATAACACAACAAAACAAATATTTTTCAGCTGAGAAGCTGAGATTCTATAACCTACAAATTCTAGAAAAATAGTTGGATATATACACAAACACGTGAATATATAATGGGCAAGGTAAGTTTTTTTTTTTAATTTTGCATTGAAAACCACTCCGCTTGCTTACTTGTTCAAAGCAAAGTATTGTTTGTTTATATATTCGCAAGGTTTACCTCTGCAGCAAAATCCACAAATCCACACAAGATTAAGTATGTACTCATTCATTTATATTTTTTAGATGGCCAAGAAAGATGTAAAACGTTTAGTAAAAAATGATGCCGGAAACGTAAAGGTTTCTGCTAAGAAAACAAAAGTAAATCAAGACACGTCACCTAAAAAAAAAAAGTCCAAAGATAACGCTGATAAATTAAAGTTGAAAAAGAATGACGTGAAAGACAATAATGAAAAGCATTCCAAAAAGAAGTTACTGAAAAAATTAAAGAAGATGATGGATGCAAATGAAAATTTGCTTTTTGAAAACCCAAAGGAGAATAAACAGTTATTACGAATATTGAAGAAGCAAACAAAACTAGAAAAGTTAAGTAAGACATCCGATGATGATCCGGCTAAAAATAAATCTCCAAAAAAAAGCAAAGGGAAAAGAAGTAATTCAGAATCAAAAGATGAACAGCCGAATAAAGTAGGTAATGATAAAATATCTGTGGACAAAAATTTAAAGAAGAATAAGAAGTCTAAAAAGGTATTATTTTTTTAATAATGCAATGAATAATTGACTGTGAAACTAAAGTTTTTTTTACTTTTTTATTATTATTATTTAGTCTAAAAATTCTGACAAGTCTTTGAATAATCAGTCTGATGCTAAAGAATCTGAAAAACCAAAACAAAATAATGAGAATTTGGATGAATCTGATTTAATGGGTAGGTCTAAAAGTACTAAACGAAGTAAGAAATCCAAGCATGATAAAGAAAATGTGATCTTGGAAAAATCAGATCAAGAGAAGCAAATTAAAAAAGAAAAAATTGTTAGTTCCAAAAGAAAAATTCAATACCAAGAAAAAAGAGATGAACGCAAAAAAATAAGAAAATTAGTCCGCCTAGAGGAAGGCCAATTTGGTTCACTCAATAAACTATCAATCAATGAAACAAAAGCAATGATTGCTGACTTACAGAGCCGTGAAAATATATCAAAAACAGCTTCAAGAAAATTGCGAGCCCTTAAAAAAAAATTGAGTGTAGCGGACGGTACAACTGATAAAAAAGAGCCGGAAAAACGAAAATCCGATGTTTTAGAAGAACAAACATGCAAGAGTAAAAAGAAAAAGATGAAAAAGGAAGAAATAGCAACAAATGAACCAACAAAAACAGAAAAAGATACTAATGGGAAAAAAATGAAGAATGAAAAACTTTCAAAAGTAGTTAGTGATGAATTAATTGTTGCAGATAAAGTGGATAACTTGGTACATAGTAAAACTATGATAAGTAACAAAAATGATATAAATGAAAATCAATTGAAAGTTGATGAACCCCATAAAAAGAAAAAATCGAAAAAAAACAAAGCTAAAGACAAGAATGTGGAAAAATCAGATGATAATGTTAATCATTGTAATGCTGATGTTGGCGTAAATAGTTTCAAACAAGAAGTCGATGTGTCAAAAAAAATCATTTTAACCAATGGAATTAAAAATGATCAAAAAGAAGATGAAAAAGAAGATGGTGAGATTAGCGATGATGATGATGATGATAATAAAATTCTGAATCAAGTTAGTACAGTCGAAGTGGAGGAAAAAAACGAGAGTGATTCAAAAAAGGTGGACGTAGCAGCTGTATGTAATGATGATATTTCTCAAGAACAAGTAGAAAAAAATAAAAAACAGAACACTGGAAATAAAAAAGACGAGTTCAATAAAAAATGTCGATACGTTCTGTTTGTGGGAAACTTATCTTATGAGTGAGTACATCACATAAAATTATTAGTATAAATCGTCATGCAAAAGAAAATATCATTCGATAATGCTTACAGTACAACAACTGTAGATTTAAAAAAACATTTTTTGACCAAAGTGGACAAAGTCAAGGATGTCAGAATCCCTTTGCAACGTGAAACTAATAAGCCACGTGGCTTTGCTTACTGTGAAGTTGAGAACACTACAGATTATGAGGTAAACAATTCTACTACCCTAGATAGTACGATTTTTATTAAATCATTTCAATAATTTTTCAATCTAGAAAGCCCTATCTCTCCATGGGACCTTTATCAGAGGTAAAATGATAAACGTTGAATATTCTATACCTGGATCAAAGAAGGTTGGTAAACGGCCAGAACTCATTCATAAAAATAAAAAACTACACGCTATGCGAAAGGCAGGAATGCTGGCTGGAAGCAAGAAATCCAAACCTTTTAAAAAACATAATGTGAACAACAATATTTCAAACAAAGTTAACCAGAACTAATATGAGCATATTGTTTCAGCTTGACACCCTATTAGTTAATTCATATTTATGACAGTAGAGATCAAGATTTGATCTTTCAATTACAAACCAGCATTTTTTATTATCCATGCTGCATGTCTCGAATGTTGAAAAATTTATATTTCCAAGGCCGCAGTCACATGGAGCACGGAACCATTTCTGCCATGAGAGTGAGAAAGAGGGGCAATAAAGTATTTTCCTCTCTCTCACTCTCAGACAGCACCCTTAGTTAACGTTTTTTGATGGATAAAAATTTAATTTGACGAACTCTGTCAATACTGATTTCTAATTGTTTAGAAGTGACCCAATAGTAAAAGAAGTGTAACTAATGCAATTTAGTTCAGATTATTTTTGAAGAGATTAATTTGTGTATCAACGTAAAGAAGTTGCCATAATTTTAATACTTTGGGATAGTTTTTGTGTGACATCTCAAGTTTTTGCAGACAAACCTTTTCCTAGTGCTTATATTTTTAATGCAGCATTGTAAATAGCATACCCTCTCATGAACAATATACTAAAAATAACTATATTTTCCAAGTAATAAACGTTAAAAAATTATTGAAAAAAATGATGTTGATCTAATTTAATAAAAACTTGTTGGACAACATTTCCTGCCACCAGATTACATTTTTTTCAAATTCCGTATATGTTAGCAATTGTTGATAATTGATTTAAAAAAATAGATACAGAGATAAAGAAAAAAATAATGTACCCCTGGTGGGACTCGAACCCACAATCCCCGGTTTAGGAGACCGATGCCTTATCCATTAGGCCACAGGGGCGGACGGTAGGAGTGGTATAGATGATGTACAGAAGCGTAGAGTGCGCTTACACCGTCTTTGACGTCTTTTGCGTGTTTAGATATATAAATATATATGGGTGATTTCACAAAAACTGGAATACTTTTTTCAATGAAATGAAATATTCAAAATGTAGTATTTAGTCATTATTTTTTCTGTATTGTGCGAGATCCAAACAAGAGCTGGGAACTTTTGGGCCCGGCTCTATTGTCATTTTTTGAAAACGGATGTTAAGTTAAATGGATTTTTCAAAAAAACGTTTAAAAAGCGTTACAGTACTTATTTTTACTATTCTGAAGCCCCAAATGGGAGTTTCGCGATGAAATTTAGTTTAATATGTATATATGTATATGCTTACCAGGCGCCTTCGTACAACGTAGTCAACTAACCGTTAATTTAATTTACCTCCGAGATAAGGTGCAAACATTTTTTGAAATTACATTTGAAAAAAGAAAAAAAAACCCAATCGCTGACACGCACGGCTAGCGGTTAAATATTAAATAACAAGAATAAAAGATTACAACGAGTATAATATGAGGTGTTATTGACTCGCTATCCAGCGCAAGGTGTAGAAAGAAATAAGGCCTGAGTCACATGTATGCGGAATAGAACCTTGCGGAATCAGAATAGCCCATAAGACACCGTAAGAGTGAGAGAGAGAGAGGCTCTATTCGATCGTCAGCCGAAACGGAACCTCTCTCTCACTCAATTCACGGTGTCTTATGGGCTATTCTGATTCCGCATAAGTACATATGACCGAGGCCTTGGGGTATAATAGAAAAAAAATCTACAACCGACGAAAAATATTTTTGTAACGTTGTGTTAAATTCATGCAACAATTTAAATTTATGTGACTAGAAACAAAAGAAAATTTACTTTATTTTTTACTACAAAGTACATCATGAATGGCTAATTAAATAGATGAAACAGTATGATGCAACTAGATAAGACTCAAGTGACGTTTGAGACCGGTTTGAAAAGATCGATGCGGCATATACATATAAATGTATCCACCTATTATACTAAACATAGAAGAGCAGAATAAATTGATCGATCCGCAAATCATTAGAAACTAAAATGTGAGGTGTAGTTTACGGATACACAAGCGAGTATGCACAAGATTAAAGAATGTTCTATTTTTTGTTTACCTGCAGATACATTCGGCATCTGTATTTTTAAATTAATCTCTCTCAGTATAATTTAAGATTATAATTTGCGCTTGTCTGTGAGATCGCACTCTTTTATTAATATTATAGGAACACTTTTTACCGGATATAATGATGGTCCTAATCTCGCGGGAGGTCCCGAAAGCCGTTCACCATGAGTTAGAGGGATTCACGCACTTGCAAGTGTTCAGCACAGCACGCATTTTATCATCATCAACCTAAATGTTGCCCGCCGCAACATTGAACTCTACAGAGCATATTCCCCACAATCCCGATACTTGTTTCTTTCCCCATACTATATACGCAAAATACTTCAATGTGTGAAGTGATTTTGCTCTCCCTTTAAAGCAGAATTTTTCAATTTGTCAAAATTTACCTTTTTGTTTGTTGGCCTATTTTTCCAAACAGCTCATCATTGTATCTACCAAACGTTTCGCGATTACGCTCGGTATGTATTTTTTTCTGGTGAAAATGGTCGAGAATCAAACCTCTACAAACTCCTACGTGCAAGATATTTCTCTGACCGTGCTGACTATTTACCTCGAAATAGCTTCAGTTTTTTTGGTTTTTTCACTCAATTTGTATTTTTAATAATAATCGTAATAATATGTATGAATACATGCATCCATCTACATATTGTATGCACATTGCACAATGTCACATCAGTCACATGACGACATGACGCGTATTTGCGTGCGTGTGCCGTGTATATTATGTATGTATTACATATTCACTCATATACTTACGGGTTAATTTTCGTTTATTATACGTATAAAGATTGAAACAATTGTTCAACTGTTGCTTGATAAATGATTTGAAATGTAATAATATTTATGTAAAAGTGTTTTCGCAAACACAAAAAGTCGGTTATATTTTTAAAATATTGTTATGAGTGACATTTTTTCTGAAAACAATTAAAATTCTAACCAAAAAGCAAAGTGATTGTACTCTCATAAAATCTGGGGCGCGTTATATCCATCAATTAAATACGATGGAGGTAATAAGAAAGGTGAAAAAATCAAAGAAACGTCGTCACCGCAGTAATGATGACAAAATTAAAGAAGAGCTCTCAGAAGAAATAGGGGTGAATATTTCATAAGGATTGTTTTTCGTAGTTATTGTGATCGTAATATCATGTGTTATCATTCAAACAGAAAGCAAACAAAGAAAAATGTGAAAATAATTTCGTCCAAAAAAGTGAAATAGTACAAATGGATGCTTCAACTGCTTGTGGTGAGTTAATTTTTGAAATAGATTAATTTCAATAATCATAGCTGAAAATATTTCAGTCGACGAATTAATAAAACATTCATTTGATAAAGATTTTTTGTCGGAAAAAGACGAGCAAATTAAAATTCTGACTGAAAAACTTCAGCAAGTAACAGGCAAACTCTACGAGTCCAAGAACGCATACACATTATTGAAGCAAGACTTGAATAAAGCACAAAAGGTAACTCGTAAAAAATAAAATTTTCCCGTACTGGACAGTAACCTTGAGTAGATTTGAAGAAAAATAACTTTTTGTGCGTCGATAAAATTATTATTTTATCCTACAACTTCGACACAGGTCGTAAAAACAAGAATGCATGTATTAAAAAATAAATAAAAAGTTATTGTGCAGCGAGGTTGGCGACAACGTGACGGTATCAGAATTGTCCGGCCGGCAGGGGTGGCGCGGCAGATCGGAGCAGATTCAGCAGCTGCAGCAAAAAGTTTCGGAGCTCCAGCTGAAGATCTCGGAGAGCGAGAGTTTCAGAAAAGAGTCTCTTGGTCTGTACATTTTTTTGGCTAACACATCTGCACGTGTACCATTACCACCCGAATCTTGTTGAACATTAATCAATGCAACTGCATCAACGCTCGACAGTCAGATCGGAGAAGTTCCTCGAGCGCCCGAATTTTCGGTAGAGAAAGAAAGCAGCAGATCGACAATTTGAGCCAAGACCTGAAGAAGACTGAAAGTAGTCTCGAAAGCGCGAAAAAAAAGTTGGAGGCTGCCAGGGCCAGGATTGCAGTGTTGGA
The DNA here is from genome assembly GCA_030522625.1 of Copidosoma aretas. Classification (NCBI taxonomy): domain Eukaryota; kingdom Metazoa; phylum Arthropoda; class Insecta; order Hymenoptera; family Encyrtidae; genus Copidosoma; species Copidosoma aretas. The sequence continues at coordinate 6,640 of JAPYYV010022034.1, forward strand.
AAACGAAGTGAACAAGTCGAAGAGGACCATCGCTCTTTTGAACGAAAAGACTACCAACGACGGACAGATCATAGATGCCCTGAACGTAATTTAAAGAAGGAGAATTGTCGGTTCGAAGACATAATACCTATTTATCATTCGGTATTTTATGTTCAACAGGAACAACTAAGGTCAGCCGAGATGAAATCTCAAGACAGGGAGACGGAGATGAGAAGACAGAACGAAAGACTCGAAAGAGAAATCGTACTTCTGAAAAGCGAGATAGAAGCCATGGAGATTCACGTGAAAAATTTCAAACGACAGATCGATGAAAGGGAGAGAGAAATCGAACTGCTGAGGTTTGAATCACGTGCGCTTTTAATTACCCACGTGGAAACAAATATTGTAAAAAAAAAAAAAAAAAAAAAAAAAAAAACTACCGCATCACCAGAACCATTTCCTATCCACAACACACCACCTACCTTCTTACTCGTCGCTCGCAAACCAACCAAAGATGCAGGAACGACATAATTGTGGAACGACTGAATATTCCATCCACGCCCAGCACTATGCCGGAAGATTCCCCCAGAAGCAGTGTCAGGGACGCTAACGAGTACATCGCCATAGGGATAGCCGCGGAAGCCGAAAAGGACAGACTGCTGGAGTTGATAACTGTACTGAATCGTCGGCTGGACAGGGAGAGATACGAGTTCGAGCAGTTGTCGGTACGTGTATACTTAATTGTGATGTTTGCACTGAAAAAAAAGCATCACGCGCCCTTGCCCCTTTGAAGGACTCGCTGAAAAAAGAGCGCGGTCGCGCGGCAAAGCTCGAATCGAGGCTCCACAGGATGGAACTGGAGCGCGCGGGCCTCTCAAGAGTCAACACCGGCACCTACCGCGCCAAGGTGAAATTCACGCCGAGCGACGACCCGGAAGACGCGCGCCTGAGACTCGAACTGCTCGAGGAGGAGGCTCTGGCCCTGAAGACCCGGCTCGCGACTCTGCAGAAGGAAAAGAGCTCGGATCTCGCGATGTTCAGAAAAATGCTGGACCAGACGAGGAAAATCTTGAAAGACGCCTGCAAGTAAGGGAGCATGTTACTGCATCTATGTTTGTGCCAAATTTAATCAGATTTAATGCAGCACCGATCCCATCGTGCCATTTTCAGGGGTAAGCTGCCGACGATGGGCTGCCACTCCAGCATAACGGTTTGACGGCCAGAGTCTGGCGGATGTTAAATTTCGCGAAGTTTTAATCGCGACACGAGCATACAGTTTGTACGAAAATAAACATTCGTGAGGGAGGAGAAAAAACGTTCTGATATCCACGTATGTGCGTGTGACAGTATACTGTACGTTGTACATATAGTACATATACATGTGAATGCAATCGCGCGCTCGCACAAAAAAAAGCCCCGTGCAAACAAACTCGTGGCACTTGTGTCGTGGAGTTGGTTACAAGTAAGCATAACAGGTGCAGGTATGTAGACGTGTAACATAAATATGAGGACGTTGTCGCTCAGAGGCGCTAATACAAGGTATAGAGGGTAATAGAGGTATAACGTGAAGCAAGGTACTCTGATCTTCTTATTTTGATGTATAAGTAAAGGCTCATCTGATTCAGGACATCAGAGTGTGGATGAATGTTATTATTATGTCACCTCCCTATAATATGTATTCTCCAAGTGCCACCCATCCGCTGTCAATTTAAAGATGCGGCCCCAACACAGAGTAAGTATATTATAATTTTACTCCCTACTACTTGTAGTAAGTCTCCGCGGGCCCGGCCGGCGCCCGTTTGTTCTGATGCAGCTCTCTTCGTTTGCGCACAAACATCTGGTCATGGTGGTGCGGTACGTGCTTACTTACTTACGCGCGCGCTACATCCATACATCGTGCACTATACGTGTAGCTACAACTAAGTACCATCTTTCATTTTCAACGCAAGTGCGGAGCTGTAAATTCATCCTTCCGAGATCCCGCAAACGGATAGTTATGTATAGTCGCGCTGTTGCGAAAGGCGCTTATATATTTACCCCCGCAGCGTATACACATATATAATACACTACAATATTTATAACGTACAGCGCAAGCCCGCGATGCGCGCGCGGTTACAATTTTTACAGATTACGAGAAAAGGCACTGTTTCTATATACGAAGCACAGCGCGTTTCTGGGACAGACGCGCGTGCACACGCGACCGCGGGCGATTGGGTAACGCAGGTGCTATTAAAAACGACGCAGCTCCAGATAAGAATAATATAAGTCGAATACGACGACTCTCGGCTCTCGCGCCGCGGTGCAGCCCCGCGCAAACGAAACAACGTTTGGAAACCAAGTATCATCATCATCATCATCATCATCATCATCTCATCCGTTTGATCAACTTGTATTTGTACGACGGTTGGTACAAAAATAACAATTTCATCGCACTTTATTTTATTTACGTATACATAGTTGCATAGATAAACGAAATCATTGTTAGTTTTACCACATACCACCACACAATAATCATCGGCCAAAGTGAGCAGTGTTTTTTTTCGTCCACGTACCTTGATCAAAATTATAATACTTTGGCTATATCTGCTATAAAGTACCATTATTTCTTTCGGTCAAGTTGGTAATAAAAAAAGAATACATATATTATAGCAGGTCAATACAGTAATACGTTCATACACACTCGTAACTGGGGACATTTGCTACTCTTGCTTCCTAAACGTTTATTAATATAATCGTATATTAATAATGTAGTTGGTGTTTGTGCTCACCTATACATCGCCCAGGTAATTAGAGGCAATACGAGATTGTCGCGATGCCGCCTCATAAGTATAATTATACTTACCTACCTGTCCTGTCGGGATCTCGTACAGAGCCGGCACATCATCTCCGAAAGGACGAGCTGATGTTTGTATACGTGTAATACTATGCACTAGTATATAAGTACTCGGATAGACAAAAGATCAAGGCGCTATATACTTATATGCTGCTGCGCATAACATAATAATATCTACCTACGACAAATCAACGAATTCCGGAAAACTGTATTCAAGAATGAGTTGAGTGTTTTTTTACTTAATATGGGCCATAGCGCTTTCGTAATTCATTCACATTTTCTTAAGCTCTGGTCTCATCTTTTACAACATATAAGTATCGCATTATACTACGCTGGCATGTACAAATATGTATGTATATGTATATATGATGTACTATATGTATACATAGCGCGCGTACACAGAGTTAGCGTAACAATGTAAGAATATAGTGAGACAGTGAGACTCATGGCTGAAGATATACATATTTTGAAGAATTCACCGTCCACCTCATCTGCCCGGAAAAGGGGGTCGACGTTCGGGGACAAAAGCCACGGGTTGGGCGTTAACATTAATTTTATCGCCACACGCCGTGGCGCTCCTTCCCATTTTCCGTATCCCCGTAACTGAAACCAAACAATCGGTACATGTATACTTATAACCGTGTATAATGAAACGCCACAGCGCGAGAAGATGTATGGGAAAAATGCGTCTCCTCGCTCGATTTCAAACGAAATTTGGGTAAAAATTACAATGGCGATTCGTCGCCGCAGCGTTCCGTAGCAGCAGCAATATCGACTAATGCGCGCTCGTACCTTTTTCCGGCCGACAGGTAAGTTTATCCGATAAAAATTGTTCCTACCACCTCTCCTACGAATACAACCAGCCTGCACCAGTTGCAGGCAGGCGCTTGTACGCGCAAAAGATTGTACACCTATATTAGGTGGAGGAGGAAGAGCCGCGGCTCCGAGCGCGCTACTCGACCGCTGCCAATCGCACGCGCCAGGCTACTTGTATACAGTAGAAACGTCCAGCTCCGTGGGGGGGGGGGATGGCGAAA
>JAPYYV010022036.1:0-13776 GCA_030522625.1 Copidosoma aretas
AAAAATAATATTAATGTTTGTTTATTAATTTGACTGTAAGACCGATATAAATATTTGTCTTGTTTCAACATTTACAGTCGACAAAAGTATTATGGGTGTATATATATACACACTTATGTACAATATTTGCTTTTGGCATGAAATCGTCTATCCAACAGCATCAAACTACTTCAGCTCGATCGTCAAACTGTATTGATCCCTTTGACCCCTAACTCTGGTAGTCTCCCAGTCCTAATTTTTTTTTAATATACTATTGAGTCGATTGATTTATTGTAGAAAAAGGAAGTCTTTAGATATGACACGTCTCTTCTTCATTAGAAGCTCGGAGCATTCCTTCAAAAGTTGAACTTTACAGCAGCTTGTATGAGTTTCTATGAAGAATATTAGCATCAAAAAAACGTTTAGAATTCATTCGATATCGAGACTTTTCGGCAATATTCTGACTTATATTTAAAGACCGTTATTCTTCTACTCCCTCAAGTGTCTAAGAACTTTCCGAAATAATTTTCTCGAAACATGTGAGCTCGACTTAGCCAACTATTACACAACACTAGGCTAAACGTGGGATGCTATGTTAAAGTATATACAGGTGAATATGATAGTTTATAAAAAATATGGCATTTCTTGGGTATATATCTGAGTATACAATATTTTTTTAGATCGAATTGGAAATGTTGACTGACATTAATATGGTGATATTTATAGAACGCGGTATACGAGAAAGGATAAGTCAATGTTGTAACCGTCCTGCAAAAGCTGATAATTAGTATGTAAGGGAAGGCTATTAACCTAATGAAGATAAAAAAATACCTTATCGTTTAATTTAAAATGTTTAATTTATTTCTCAATATTGACGAAAGCAGTAAAAAAATTTTGTGGGAGATTTGGTATTTACATTTTCTATAGAAAGCTACGCAATACGAGATATTGAGTCATATTTGAGTGACCTATTACAACTAGACGATATTCTGATAAATATAAAACCAAACAGCATTACACTTTGTAGTACCATCAGGTGTCGTCGAACCATTGATTTTAGCCGAAACATTTCATAGGACGATCGCTGAATTTCACTCAAGAAGTACTTGAAGATAACTTCACTTACAGCTTGGACTTATTATTACAGCTTACCTGTAGCTATTCTCAAGGTAAACGCATTACGAGTTAAGTGTAATTTTACTACAAGAGCCTACATAAACGGAGTAAAAGTTTACATGATTCACGAATTTTTCTAGCAGTCCCCCCAGGATACGAGATTATCGAATATCCTCCTTAAATTGATTATTAACCGATTATTGTTCGTACTATTGGATGTATTTAACTACGCATTGTTGAGCAAGACGGTAATTTAGTCAGTTAAGTTGAGAGATCACAGCAGTAGGGATACACATCATCAAGCCATCATTGTTGTGGGAATCGTATATAATCGTAGAAACTATATAAGCAGCTTATCATGCACTCCAGCGATTAGGCGACAACGATAATTCGAACGGTCAACACGTCAGCTAAAGAATAAAAAACTAACGTGTCAAAACATTTAATTTCTACAAAGTCTGGGATTAAACATAAAAGGCCCTCATAGAAGATCAGTCGTGTGTTCTTGTTCTTTTGCGTTAAACATGGAAGAGATTCTAAGTATTCAGTCTCTTGTTACCTTTGAGAAATTGATAGCAGACTAAGAGACTCATACTCATCGGCCACACGCATTTGAAACTTATGGTAATAGTGATCTGTATCTCGCTAGCAGATGTTAACACAGAAAAGACGATTAGATACGAAATTAACACTATAGTGATAGATAAGTGTGAAAAGTAGGTCCTACGATCCTCATCAAAAATTGCTCAACGCTCAACCCCGATTAAGATGTATTCAGTCAGAATGCAGTTTGGAAAATAAACTACGCTTTTGGTCTAACTGTAAAAAGCTTTTATAACGCCATGATTACTTTCAGCATGATTACAATAGTTGTCAATGCGAAACATGAACTTATAACCAGGAGATCAAGAAATGACTCAACTGCAGTTTTTCAACAAGAAATTTCTGCTTAAAAGGGTTATCAGCTAGCAATTTTAGAATAGTTTAAAATAGCAATATTAAATCTTAAACAGCTTATGCTTTATGTAGAGATGTCGGATTGTTATGAAATTGGTTTGCTCAGTTATTTACGAAAAAATTAGTTGATATCCATAAGTTTCCGGATTTGAGAGCTGTACGAGTACCTTCTCTTACCTACAACATCGAAACAGATCTGAAGAGTCAGGACGTCCAATTAGTTAAATAAACCACGCTATGTTATTTTGGCCTTCGAAACTAATCGCAGAAATCAGAGACATGCTAATGCTAGCAAGTTCGAGCACTGCAATATAAGCAACGTTAAACCCTACTTGAATTCACAGTAGGGGTGAATAGTACAGTTATTGACACCTTTAGAGTGATTGACCCCTGTGTAATTTGTATATCTACATATACAGGCTCCATTTAAAAATGCACGTGGCGGTCAATCACTATCGGCGGGTCAACAACTGTACCGTTTGCCCCTATTATGCTAAAAGTTATCTCTATCTTGATACAACGAAAAATTAATATATACATTGTTCTATGGCAGGTATGCTAATTTTCAGAATTCATATTAAGGTAAATATCGTGCAACTTTTTTAAACAGATATAATTTTCTGGGTACCGTACCTCTGATTCTCATCGACTGCTGAAAGCGAAATAAATCGTTGAAAAATGCCCTGTATAATGTTGGTCTTGAATTCAAAACTCATGAAAATTTTCCTGCCGTTACATCAGCCTATCGCTTACACGATCGCATTGTCCAGTATAGTTCGATAGGTGGGGACCTTAAGAAACTGATGTAAGGCTATAAAAGCCGATGCATGATGTTGCTGACATCATTTGTCTTTCATCCATCATGGAAAAAGGTCAGCAAAGTATAGATGATGAAGTGAATATACGACGACAAGTAGAGTGGGAAAAATATCAGAAGGGATACTCCGAGGAGTGGATGGAGAAAAAGCCTAAGGAAAAAGATAGTAAATATTCTAAAATCGTTTATAACTTATTACGTCGCATCAACTGACAATAAGCAAATTCACAACAGAATAAAAAGATCAAAAACTTTTAACGAAGGATAATGATGATGATTAAAAATCTTGGCTAAGAAGTTTAACAGAAAAGTTTTCAACGAACTAATCATCTTTCCCTGAACGTAAAGGTTATAAAAGCCTAAAAAAATCATATAAAATGGAATATGTGGTGTACATGCAAGGCTATGGAAAGCCTGGAAATAATAATGTGCTCAAAGAACTAGCTATTATTTCTCTTACTGAAGATCCAGCACAAGTCTTTTTCTTTAACGGGCCCTTTTAATGGTGAAAGTAAACACAGAAGTACAAACATGAAAATGGATATCTAGAACATTGCTATGATAGACTAACCTGAAATTCTGGAAATTTTAAGTATACTGAGATTGAAAATATCTTGAGAGAGACTCTCAAGGATGCCATCAATATTTTTGTAATTAGAAAACTAAAACGACAGTGCTTTGAATGATTCGGATTTGCAGTCACTGATATGATGCACTAAACACCATTTGAGCTTCCAAGATAGGTTACCACTTGTCCTTATCACAAAGATGCCTGTAAGACCATGTGTGTCTATATAATGTTAAGCATATGAAAAAATCTTACTTTTACATAGAGTGGAAAGTAGTCAGCGATGATAGGGGGTTGTTAATATCCATAAACGTACGTAATAAGGTGTATTGCAAGGGTAAAAATTATTGGTTGTACCTCACAGATTAAAGCGGTTGGTTAGGGATCTTATCCATTAACAATTAACACCTTAGTAGACTCTTTTTCATAAAATTCAAAATTGGAGGGTATAGCTCAGTGGTAGGGCATTTCGACCATAAATCAATAGATCTTTAGTTCGATTCCGAGTATCCTCATAATATTCAATTGAAAAATTTTGTTTACAGAAGTAGCTGTACGTTTTTATAATATACTGCCCTAGAAAAGGGTCACTTGTTTCTATTCATTGGATTTCTAAGTTAATAAAGGCGAGTAATAAAAGTAGAAAAGTTTCTTTTTCCTGCGACGTTTCGAAGTCTCGTCCACTGAGGGGGCAGCTATTCCATCTAGTAAAGGTGACTTTGTAGAGCATGTTGAAATTCGTAGTGTTATAGTTGATAGTTTAAGTAATGGGCTTGACCAACTAACGTCGTAAATCTCCTCATCTCTTTCTGCTGGCTTTTTCTCTTCTTCTTTTTCCACTATTGTTTGGTGTTCACCGAAGGTTCCGTCCTGCAGCCTTTGATCCATCAAGAAGTGTAAGAGCTCCTCGTCACTCATCGCTAGAAAATCTCTAATAGAGAACTTGCACTTATCCTTGAAGTTGCTCATGTCGCAGTTGCTAATTTCAATTGAATAGAAAAAAAATGTAAAAGCACCTATATTTTATAGACCAACTTACGATTTATACCTCTACATAGCAGAATAGTTAGAGGGGGGAAGATTTTTAAAAGGCTGAAGAATTTTTCCCGGAATTTTTAAAGGCATTGAATATCTTACCTCTCTTATACATACATGTCCTCTTACTTTTGTAACTCCGATAATATAGATTGGTATAGTTGGCATCAGTTTCGTTGTTCTTGATCTGACAACAGAACAAGTAAAATGGGAAAGGGCAAGTATTGTAAATCTGGTCAGCCTCAAACGAAAGGGGAAAAGCGTCGAAGACAGAATCGTTGTCATACTAAAATGATTACGGAGACACCAGGGAATGGTTGCCGAGGACCTTCAGGTTTGACAAAAAAGGAAAGTTCTTAGCGTCGCAGACTTACTTTTAAGAGTGCTTGTGACCGTGTGTATATAGCTTGATCAATTTTTCTAAGATAAGAAATGTTTAATTTTTAAACTACTTAAATTTCCCGTCGTAATAGCTACATCCACACTGAATCAATTTTAAAACAAATTTTCTTGAAAAAAGAGGATTTAAAATATTTTTAAAGATGTTGTCAAAGTAAATTGTTCCACTCATATTCATTAAAAAACTGGAGAAAACTTTTGAGAACGAAAAAAAAATTATTTTTACATTTCCATCAAATTAAAGAACATTTATTTCTTCACATTTAGAATTGTTTGCTGGCCCTTTTCAGAGCCAATCATTTCCTATTCACACATCTATTTTTTTTCTCAACGAGGTACTTAAGGTGGCTATTACCCCTATATAGCACATATTTTGAATATTTTACATTAAATGTTTATTGAAAGTGATAAGAAGTATTATCTAACCTGACGATAATTTACTCGTAGCTAGAGCTAAATATCATGCAATTGTTTTAATACAATTTTCTTGTTGAATTCTTCACATACCAAAGCTTGAAAAAAAATCCAATAAATTACCTAAATCTTTTTCAATTTACATTTGATTTCAGATCTTTTGGGCTAATTTTCTTCCTTGAATAAATCCATTGCGAGTCATCACGGAGAAAATTACGAAAACTTGGATAGGTTTTCCAGAAAATGCAGTAGTCTACTTGTTTTTCATATTTCTATATAAACAACTGAATTTTTTGGGAAACCAATCCAAGTTTTTGCAATTTTTCCGTAGTGACTCCCAATGGATTTGTTTAAGGAAGAGAATAAAACCAAAAAATTAAATAGTCAGATGTAAATTGAAAACGATAGAGGTAATATATTGAATTTTTTCAAGCTTTGGTATGTGACGAATTTAAAAACAAAATTTTATGAAAAAAATCGCATCATACTCAGCACTAGCTATATGACTGTCAGGTTAATGGACACTCCAAAACTTCAAATAATTTATGGTAATGTATTACAAATATGTGCTATACAGGAGTTATGCGCCACCTTAATAAAACTTTAAGAACTAAGTTTTTACCTATAACAGTTTTGGGTGGCCTTGGAAAGTACCGATTCTTTTGAGTCCGTCCATCCGTATTGACTCTGTGTGCTAAGGTCATGTTTAGTTGGTGACGCAAGGTGGACGCAAATTATTTGCGTCGCTTCGTCAGAGGTCTGTCGTCGATATTGTCACAGTCGATGGTGATGACATTGTCTTTGTCCCCGTCCTTAGAGATTAGTAGAGAGATTGCTGACCGCATTGATTAAGTGCCGGGACCACTTTTTGTCACTGATTCAAGCACTGTGTCATCGCCAGCCGCTGAACGATACGCACCTCTTAGGCTGCAATTACATGGAGCGGAAATAGCGCGGCACAGCATAGCAGCAGTAACATTTTGGTCAGTCAGAGCGTTTGCAATTTGCAGCCGCGGCAAAGCAGAGTGGGCCTAGTTCACATGCAGCACGTCACGTGCACGACACTGCACTTGGGTATGTCGAGCCACAGTCACGGTCTCGCGCAACGTCAAAAATTGAGGGCCCAGTTCACATGCAGCAAAAAGACGCGCGTCACTGCCTTTACACACGTGGCAGCAAGAGAGAGATCCGAGGCTCGGTTCTCTCTCTCTCGATCTCACGTACCCAAGTGCAGTGACGTTCCTGTGACGTGCTACATGTGAACTAGGCCTACATTCTGCTTTGTCGCGGCTGCAAACTGCAAACGCTCTGATTGACCGAAATTTTGCTGCTGTATATATTAGGGTGTCCGTTATTTACCGATTTTGACTTTTTGATCATATACCCCCTGGAATCTCTTCGTTGTATCCTAAAATGATAATCCATACCCTGATAAAATGATAATCCATACCCTGAAAACCCGAAAGTTTTGGATTTAACACATACTCCTAGACGCAATATGATTTCCCATTTAAGGTAGCTCCCTTGCGAAAACCTACGGAACGAAATATGTTTCATTTGATGGATTTTGATCCGCTGAATCCAACGGTGTCCTTGTTTATACCCCGAGCGGGACGAAATCTCGAGATATTTCAGCTCAAAGTTGTACTTTTTAACATGTGCTCATATGCCAGAGCATTAAAAACTCAGCTTTACAGGCATTTTCCAACTCACAATGAAAAACCTGAGTAGACATATTATGATGTACTTGTAGAAAAATCTCCGTTTTTCTTAATTCTGTCCTGCAAAATTCTGGTAACTGGGCATTTTCAAAAGATATTTGCAAAGAAAGACGTGAAAATCAGTTTTATGGCTATAAGATAAACACTAGCAGAATACCGACACTGCTACATGTATATACCTATACATATATATATATATATTTATATATATATATATATATATACATACACACAAGTCAAACTCTCATACTTGACTAGAGCAGTAGACAAGGGAGCTACCTTAAATAGCATGGGATTTTCAAACTTTAACCTTGTTTAATTGTTTTTAACACTTTAAGTACTTTTTTAGGATTTTTAAATCAAACCATTGAATTACGTATTACTTGGACTTGATTTATTGATTTTTTCCAGCTCAATACGAGCATGTTGAAAAAGTTCGATTTTGTCCTTCGAAGCCTTCGAAAAATAAAAAATTTAAAATATGAACATTTTTTCAATTTGCTTATTTTGAGCTGGAAAAAATCAATTAATTAAGTCTAAGTGACACGTAATTCAATGGTATGATTTAAAAATCCAGAAAAAATACTTAAAGTGGTTTAAAAAATCAAGCAAGGTTGAAGTTTGCAAATCTCATGCTATTTAAATGGGAGATCAAATTGCGTCTAAGGGCACGTGTTAAATCCAAATTTCGGGTTTTCAGGGTATGGATTATAATTTTTGGATATAACGAAGAGATTCCAGGGGGCATATGATCAAAAAGGGCAAATCGGTAAATAACAGACACCCTAATATATATTGCAGGGAGAGGAGAAGTGGCCATTTGAGCTGAGCTGAGCGAAGGCGAACGGCAAAACTTTTTCCATGGAGTGCACTATACCTATATATACTGTCTACGTATGTCCCATGTGTGACTGATACGCTTTAAACAAATGCATCAACCTGACAACATCTGAGTATTTGATGCACATTTTTACTAATTATGATAGTAATCAACTATATCACACCATAGCCTCAGCTATGGCTCTTTCCAAGAATCATATGTAACTTTGATACGTCCAGTATCTACTGTGTCAGTAGCTAAGGAGACTAATGTAAGGGTCGGATTTTGGTTTTTGGCAGTCGTAGGTTCAAATCCTGTTTAGTAATTTTTTTTTCCAGCTTAACAAGCAAATTAATTTTTTTTACTTCTTCGTTTGTTTTTCAATTCATATCTGGCAACGTTCGTCACTTTTTTTTTGTCAAAAAACTTGTCTGCAATGCAAGGAATTATGCATACTTACAATTTTATACAACGTATAAAATGAGACACGTCTAAATAGTTTTCAGAAAAAACTATTTCGTTAATGGTTATTTTCAATAACATACATAACTTAAATTTGATTATTGTATGCAGTCTCTTGTGGTGATAACTATATCCTTATCGTATCTTTTAAAAATTAAACGTGTACAATTTGACGAGAGCGAGAGAGCAAGGATATCGTTATACATTTGAAGCTTTTGGATTTACGAACAGATAAGCACTGAAACCGACGGATAAACGATATGGTTAAATGTTAGTGACAAAATGGTGCAAAAAAACGTGACACGGACCCAGTAAAATTTTTTAGTGAGGCATATCTCAATATTTTTATTATATATTAATATAAGAAATTTTGTACACATATCCTTGAGACATAAAGAAATAATTAATAGACCAAGCAAAAACATTGCTCAAACAATTTGAGCATTCACACGCTTTTTTTAATTGAAGTTTGGTATTTTATAGTTTTTTAGGTTACAATTTTTATGAGTAAACAAAAGCGTTTTGCAACTTTGTGCAAAGATAGTTAATAACTGGATACCTTGAGGAAAATACCTTTTTTCTAAAATTGGTCTATCAATATCTGCCCCGCGAGTATGCGAGGAAAAAAAATTCATTTTTTAAAATAGAGTTATAGACGATTTACGATGAGACTGTGAAATTTCCTGGCCACATGGTTTGTTTACTTATTAAATATTAGAGGTATTAGGGCAGTTTTAGGATTTTAATGTAATATTAGGTGTTTTTCGATACCAACATAATCGTTGTCGATAATACGATAAATGTATATGATAAAAAGCGTTGTTTACAACTAAGGTAAGTAAACAAAAACACAAAAATTAAATGAGAAAAATGTGATGCAAATTTAGTGGTTTATTAAGGGACACTAGAGCTACAATAGATCCAAAGTTAAGCCCTTATATTAATTGGAGCATAAGTTAAAACCACTGGATTTAATCATGTAAGTACTATTTTTTCGACTCAAAAATCCAATTTTATCAGTCTGACTTACTACTTTTTGAAACAAGGTTACTTAATTAAATAAAATAGAAAAGTCATATTTTTCAAAACTAAAATTCGATCGCTTCTGGAACATTAGTTAAAACCACGGGATTGAATCATGTAAGTACAATTTTTTCGACTCAAAAATCCAATTTTATCAGTCTGATTTACTACTTTCTAAAACAAGGTCACTTAAATAAAATACAAAAGGTCATTTTTTTTAAAACTAAAATTTGATCGTTTCTAGAAACATACATCGCTGCTGACAAATTCAATAGCACAAAATAACCATAATATACGTATCGAGATTTTCTAAGAACATAATTAATTTAAACGTTTTTCACGATTTGCAGTTAACGATTATTAGTTTTAATGTCTCTTTGGCTGTTCCTTTGCGCATATAAAAGTATGTAAATTGTATTCTAGTCTAAAAGATCATACATGTGTATTTAGATATAGTAAGTTTTTCGTGCCTCGGACTTTTTTCTCCCATAATATGTTTTTCTTGTATGATTTTTATGATTTTAAAAAAGGATAACAAGTTTCAAATAGTTGTAAATGTATGGATGATGCGGATTATTAGTAATATAATGCATATATATATATATATATATATGTATATATATATATATATATATATGAATACATATACATGTATTTTTGTGTATCTTTAAAATTGTATTTAAGTTTAACTGATTACATGTCTGTTTTAAAAAAATAAGTTTTCTCTTGCCTCTGGCTGTTTTCTCACATATTTTTAGGTTTTTCATGACTGACCTTAGTTGTAAACAACGCTTTATGTTATACACATTTATCGTATTATCAACGAGGATTATGTTGCTACAAAAATACAACTGATATAACAATAATATATGTCCTGAAACTGTTCTTATCTTTTTGATACTTAGTAAATAAACAAACCCAGTTGCCAGAAAGTTTCAATGTCTCATCTTAAATTGTCTATAACACTATTCGAAAAAATAATGTCTTTTTCTTACATACTCGCGGGCCAGATATTATTATACCGATTTGAAAAAAAAATGTTCTCCTCAAGGGGTCCAGTCATTGATTATATTTGCACAAAGTTGCAGAACACTTTTATTTACTTATAGAAATTGTAACCTAAAAAATCATAAAATACCGAACTCTAATTAAAAAAAGTATATGAAAATTTTTTAGAATAATCAAGCATTTTTTTTTCTTGGTAGATTAATTATTTCTTTATGACTCGAGGATATATGTACATAAATTCCGATTTCAATATCTACTGGAAAAGTAGTAAGATATGAGTTACTAAAAAATTTTACTGTGTCCGTGACACGCTTTTTTGCTCATTAATGTCAATAACTTTCAACAATAACTTTGATCTGTGGGTTTCAGAGTTCTTATCTGTTCGTTAATCAAAAAGTTTCAAATATATAACAATATCATTGCTTTCTCGCTCTCATCTAATTATATTCATTAAGTTTTCAAAATATACGATGAGAATTCAGTTGTCACCATGAGAGACTGCATACAATAATTATATTCCAGTTGTTAATGTCATTGAAAATTACCATTAACGGGATAGTTTACGCTCAAAATTATCCAGACGTGTATCATCCTTGTAAATATGTGTAATTCGTTGCATTGCAGACATATTTTTCGACAAAAAAAAAGTGACAAACGTTGCTAAGAAACGAATTAAAAAACATACGAAGAAATAAAAACATTTTATTAGCTTGATAAACTGGAAAAAAAGTTATTAAATTTCATTTGAACCTATGACTGCCGAAAATCAAAAACCGATTTTTACGTTAGTCACCTCAGCTACTGACACAGTAGGTAGTGTACGTTTCAAGGCTAGATATGTTCATTGAGAAGAACCGGAGCTTAGTCTATAGTGTTATAAAGTTCATAACCATCATAATTAGTAAAATTGTTGACCAAATACTTAGTTGTTGTCAGGCTGATGCATTTGTTTAAAACGTGTCGGTTACATGTGATATATACGTATACAGTATACATAGGTATAGTGCGCTGGATGGAAAAAATTCCGCAGTTTTCTTTCGCTCCGTTCAGCTCAAACGGCCACTTCTTCTCTTTTCTCTCTCCAATATATATATACCTAATTTTCGGTCTATACGCCTATTTCTAGAATTCCTCTACTGTCTTTGCAGGCGCACATTTGCCTTATTCTATGACGTATGCTCTTGTCGATTAGGATGTGCGTATCTTTCGGTGGCCATGGAGCAGCACCTGAATCAGTGGCCAAAAGTGGTCCTGGAAGTTGACATTGCGGTTAGCAATCTCTCCACTAATCTTTGCCGTCCTTTTCCTTATCGTCGTCATCCTTGCCTGCGTGGTCCTCTTTTTTCTTTATCTCCCGGGGCTCTGGAGGGGGTGAAAAGTGCAGCGGCCAGGAGGGGCTAAAAATCTTCTCGCTTAACAGCACGTGCTGGAGAGGGTGAAAAAGTGATCTTTTTCTAGTAGTGGAGGGAGTAACTGTTTCAGTATGAAGGTGTGCCAGCATCGGGGTGTTTTAGTAGCATTACAGTTAATTTACTCCGATGTGTACTGCTTGCACTTTCAATTATTGAAAAAACAAACTCAATCTCAAGCAGCCAATCTCTAGTTTCTCAATGGACTTGCCTGCTTGCGTTATTTTTAATTAATTAAATAAACTAAGTCACAAGCAGTCGATTCCTAGTCACCTGCAGCCTACCTGCATTTCTTTGGTTTTTATTTAACAGATATGGCTGATTCCGCCCTCACTTGCCCAGATCAGCTTTAATATTTATTAAAACTCATGCTGGTTGCAATAATTTTTTTTACGGTATTTGTATTTAAAATACCATCCTTAATAAATACCCAAAGCGATTTCACTAGAAAGATTTTCGTTCAATAGATATACGATATTTTACAATGGTGAATTTTAGTCAATTTTTGAAAAAACAAGTCTACCCTTGGAACGTCTAGGTAAGCTGTGTTCGAGTTTAAAGTGTTCTTACATAGCTTAAGTAAAAGCTGGGATCAAGCCCTTTCGATTAAAAAAAAGTTTATTCAATTTAGTGCTACCGTTAGAAAGTTACAGCTGTCTCAAGAAGAGACACAAAAATCGTCGAAAAAGATTTCGTGGATATTTAGTGAAAATCCATTGTTCGTGTTTCAACCGCTATAAAATTTAATTGCTCGCACAAAATTCAGCAAACTTTTTTTTAATCGACAGGGTTCCACTTAAGCTTTCATTTGAGTCAAGTTAAGACCACATAAAATAGTCTACTACTTTGCTACTAGCGTTGAAAGTAGCACCACCGTTTACACATGTATTTCGCGAAAAGAGGCTAATTTCATCAATCGCCGAGACACATGTCTAATATTTCAATCCAACTGAGCTGGAAAAAAAATTTTGTGAAGATCCGATACACATAAGCGAAATGAGAGACAAGTTGAGAATTGGGGAGACGGAAGGGGGGTGGACAAGACAGGGGACGGCAAGGACATTTCGAGTTTAAACATCGCGTGCAGCTCGTAGACACAGTTTTGAATTCTTTCCCGCGAGTATTCCTTGTAGTACCAACAAATGCTTACACAAAATGCACAACCCGTACCTTTAAAGACTACACTCGTTGCGGGACGAAGGACGACAGAAAAAACAGAAACTTGTAGTAATCACGTAAGTTGAGGTGACAAACGCTCACCGCTGACTAAGCTTTGAGTGAATACGGACTCTGTTACTCGCGTTTGTTTACCTCCGGTGTGCATTACGAGAATCCACCGTTTGGTGGGATGGAAAATCTTTTCTCTCTTTTTTATGAGCCAATGACGCAGCGGTCAATTTATCGAGACGAAAACTCGTTACTCATTACAATATGTATGCGCTTTGTGGAACAACTTAATGACTAAGTATGGCTTTGATATTGATATCATTTAATAGAGTAAATATCAAAGTTTTCGATATACATCTTTAGTTGGGGCGCGTGACGTATGCGTAAGTACACCAAGGGTACAAAGTTAAAAGATCGATTTTGTGACAGGGGGACGGTAAGACATTTCGACCCTTTGTCATACAATATTTCATTAAAAACTTATTCTAATGCCCCTTTTGACTATTCCATCAGTTAGAACACAAAATTTTACGTAGATATCGTGCATCGTAACATTCAATTTCGTTTTGGAATTTGAGTACTGTTACAGCCGTTTGCTGTATTTGGAAAGTCCCGGGCTTCCGAGAGAGAGCTCTCATCGATCCAATCGATAATCGATCTCTCTACTCGTGCCCCTCGTGATGAGGCGGATAGGCAGTTAACGTCTACACGGCTCTTTGAGTACACGTGTCCGCGAGGCACAAAAACCGAAAGATTAAATTCGGCTCGCGAACGTTACCTCAACACGTTGGTAGCCTCTCGCTCGCGCTTCTTATCGAATAGCCCCGCCGGCCTTGCACGCGCATTATTTAGCCAGGACAAATTCAGTAATAAATATATCA
>JAPYYV010022039.1:0-17433 GCA_030522625.1 Copidosoma aretas
GTATGTGTGTAAGCCGGTGTTTACATCTTTTAAGTTGTAAGGCTTGTGAGCCTGTTCTGTCGATAGCATACAACGACAGATAGTTTGAGGTTTGAGAAAAACGTTAGAAAAAAAAGACGCACCCTAGTGTATTCAGTATGTAATTATGTGCATACTTATACGTTAGCAATCACGGCATTGCTATCATCTTTTTTTTTTTCAGTCGTTCGATCGGTTTTATCGGTGTCATGAATACACAGACAAAATATATGTCATGCATGCAGCATATAGTGTGCAAGCGAGCGAGAGCAAGAGATCGAGATGGACTAGTGCAGACTGCAGAGTTGCAGACCGCTCGACAGAGCAAATATTGGGTCTCAATAATGCTTGAATGTATTGTAGTCGTGTTTTAATGATTAATTTTGTTCATATATTGAATGACTGTCACTATACGCGTTAAACGAACTTTATGGCTGGGGATGTTAAAAATCGTATGTGCACCACGGGATTAAAGTAGGCTGCACGCCCGGTGAGTAGTTAGCGCCCGAGCGTAGCGAGGGCGCTAACTACTCACCGGGCTTACACAGTCTACTTTACTCCCTAGGTGCATAATATACTATATTGGACAAGTTCTTTCTGAGCACGTAGATACTATATTTCAACACTCTATAAGCAAATTCCAACTTCTTGTGCCTAAATACAGTGTACAAAGTGCTCGATTCTAGCCCCGTGTGCGAAGTAGTGTTTTTACGCATCGGGGTGCGAAGTAACTACTTTGTTCACTGATATTTGCGCACCGAAGCACGAAAAAGCACTTCAAATTGAAATCTTCGTACACTGCGAGTGTGAAAAATAGCTTACTGGTTTCACACTCGTGTAAAAATCACCCGTTTCGCGGAATTCCTAGTTAATAATATTTAGTGACACCAAAATTGGGCTCAACGAGTGATTTTCGCACGGGTATGAAAATTGTCACAATCACTACATGTATAATTTGTGTATGCTATTTTTTGACACTCAACAAGCGAAAACTTCAATTTTAAATGCTCATGCCCATATATTCTGACTCATGCGTGATGCAGTCACTTTGTACACCGGGTGGACATTGAATCTCGTTCTCGAATATCGAAATTTCTTTAACGTCCTCCAGTGTATCGATGGTTGAGTAAAAAAAAAGAGTGAATTTAGATGTTGGTAGAAGAAGGTTTTAGTTAAAATTGTGTCTAAATAGAGTATCAATTCAATGTTTGATCAAAAGACGTGCCAGTTCAGAAACTTTTTTTTTTTTTTTAATCTAGAGTAGCAACATTTTGTGCAGAAATCACTGTCTGACAAGGTCCCTGTAATATACGGGGAGATAAATTTTGGACTGCAAGAGCTCACATGTATTCATTGGACTCTTATAGTTCAATGCAGTGCCGAGCTCTAAGAGCCCAAGCCTTTGGACTCTTTCATGAGGATCTCGAGGCTTGTTATTGGCTAGTAGCCCGAGAGAGTATACAGCTAAAGGTGGATTTTGACAGGACTCTAAAAGCAGCTACTAGCTTCCTGTACCCTTGGAGTCACTACAGCGCAAATTTTAAATACTTTGACAATATTATAAAAAATAATAACCATACCCCTAAAATTACCTTGTTTGCGTGTAAATAAGAACTGTACTGGCGTAAATTGTTCTAACTAGCTGCAAAATTGAAATTTACTTCGTACAAATAAATTATCGTTTTAACTGACCGGACGCGATGCTAGAAGCTGCCTCTGGACGTGGGAAATCCGACACTGTTGAACTTCATCTTGACCTCGAAATTTGCTTACAGCATCCCGTCGAAATGTATTTTGTATAACCTGTCGTCAAAGGCACTGTTTTAGTGTTGTGCTTGAGTCCATATGGCGTCTTGTCGTATTTGCGTCTACAACAACACTGACTGTCCCACACAGAAAATGCGCGAGTTTTCGGTCAAATACCAAATTCACGCTATGAGCAATGCGTGGCATGATGGCGTGATCCCACTACGCAGTTGCGCATCGTATGAGTGCACTGAGAAAAACCGCGTATTTTCTGCGCAACAAGAAGTGCGTCAAGTGTATGACAGTTAGTGTAGTTGGAGACGCGAAAACGGCAAGACGCCATCTTGACTCAAGCGCAACAGTGCTTTTGACGACAGATTATACATCATATATGTGGGCGGGATACTGAGAGTAGCTTCTAGCGTCAAGATGTAGTCATATTGTCCGAGTTCGAGCGAGCAGACATAGCTTCTAGCATCGTGTCCAGTCAGTTAAGTCAGTTAAGAGGTTATGGTGTTTGCACACAGAAAATTTTAATTTTTCAACCGCTAACGTTTGTCAAATATGTTTTACTCGCTTTCTTTATGTTATTTATACACAAATAGGGCACTCTTTAGACAAAATTTTAACTGACGCCTTCTTCGACCAAAATCTGTGTTGACTCTTTCTTTTACTCAACTGTCGATATATAGTCAACTAGTTGAAGCATCCAATAGGAGAACTACTTACTCGATATTCAAGAACAAGATTCAATGTCTGTACGCGCCGGGCTCGAACATTTCAAATCGTCCAAAAAATGACTTTCTCAATCACAGAGAAATTCAAAGTTGTACAGAATATTTGGGACTTTTGACTCTGCACGAACACGTGATGTAGAGTCATGGGAATCCTTGAACTTTGGAACTTTCACCGAGAATGAAGAGTTGCTGGCCTTTTATATACTAGGTACCGTTTTGATGGAAATAAAGGATCTGTGGATCCTTGACTTAGAGTTTAGAAAGTAGACAATAAGAAAGTTTCAGATTAGCTGTTATGTAGTCTATGAGAATGTTGAAAGATATGTGTGTGATATTTAATATGAAAGCACACACTTGGTGATGTTATTTGCCTGTTATAGATACTAGGCAAATTATCCTAGCGATCAAGGTAGATATGATAACATAGAACGCCTACATAATATATGTGTATTGATTGAAAAATATAACACGAATAATACGTGAATATTAATGGTAGAGTGTTTATCGAGAGCATAAAGTCAATAATTTATGTATATTAACTGTTTAGTACGATTAATGCCTTTGATTAAATAATTTTTAATACGATTAGATAAAGCATGCTTTGCTTGCTGTTTTACTGGTTTGGAAGTGTATATTTTATATGTTAAATTTTACTTGTTACATACACTTTTACCTATAAAAATTAATCAAAATTCCAAAAAAAATTAAATATTTTTCTTAATGTGTTGTGTTAAGAAATTGAAGCACCTAGTATATGAATGAATATACATGTCATTGTTACTTAATGTTACATGAAATATGACAGGGTAAAAAAAAACTACTTGATAAAAATTAAAGAAACAAAGTATATTAAAAGTAAGCCATATTACTGATTAGTTATTAAAAATCAAAGTATACCAATCAAATATTGAATAGTTAAATCGTTGCAATTACCCAAAACGTATGTAGTGATATTGAAGAGTGATATGAATTTTTGCTAATAGATACTGCAACTTGTTGAAAATTGCCAGCAGAAATAAAACATTTTCAAAATACAGTATACTTATATACAAAATTATAAAAATATTGAACCACAACCAGTTTATGTGGTTTGTATAGTCTTGTTATTCCTGTTATCGAGATATATAGTCATTGGGAAACCAGTAATGGTTTATATCATGTGTTCAATGAATACATTACTAAAGATCCTATGATTATAACTGTTGTTGGTTACATAAATTGGATGTATACTGATGTTAGAATCGCCTATTAAATGAAAATTTTATGGTCGTTAATCAATAATGTAGACTATAAAGTAAACAGCCATTTACAAAGAACAAACTGTAATCAATGAAGAATAAATAATAGTCAATAAAAAACACATGAATTACCGTAGGTCAGATTAGCATGTTTTCCGCATTTTCTTTCAAACATTACCAATAATATTCTGACCATTTCAGTAGATATCTGCGAACCATCACAATCATCATTATTTTTTCATTCAGTTTTGATTTTACTAATCCCCTCAATCCCCATTTCCGTTTGACAAACTTGTCTCCCGCTCCCATGAAACAGAATGTTTTTTCGAATCTCATGAATGAGCTGCATTTCATTATTTCACAAAAATTTCTTCTGCCTATAAACACGACTCGAGCGACCTAACATCAGCGCGCCAAGACTACTTTTCTCCTAACGATGGTCTTTCCTGGAAATTTCAGGCATCCTGACCTCGCTCCTGCTGCCGTCCGGAGAAATAGTGCCATATTACAAAACCCCCCAGCCGATCGCCCGCTGCGTCGAGTCCGACGATTCGATGGAGAAGAAGCACGTCTGCGATCGCTGCGGCAAAATGTATCGGGCCTCGACTTCGCTCTCGAGACATAGAAGACTAGGTATAACCCAGCTCCTTTAGGTTCAGTCTTAAATAGCCGAAGAATCAATGAGAATTCAAGTAAATTTCTTTTCAAAGGCTTATTAAAGAACAAAATTTGTAATTTTGTAGAGTGCGGCGTTTTACCAGCGGAAGTTTGCAGAATTTGTGGAAGACGTTTCCGGCACAGGTTTGTGCTCAAGTCACACCTACTCACCTGCAAGCGAAGGCATGTCACTACCATGTGAATCTCGATGGATGGGGAAAGAAAAAATACAACCTTTTTGAGCGAATCTCCGGTGTAATCCATGATAATTTACTGTTTCTGTTCTATTTTATTTTTTTACGTTAGAGTATTTTAATTGCACATTGTCGATCAACGTGACATTGCTACTAATTGTGTACATATAACACTAATGAAATTAGTTTAACTTTTTATTAATAATTTGATGTATACCTAGCATAGCTCATAGTGTTTAAGATCGCATCAATCCGTTACTCATTGATTTATTTATCAATTGTAAAAAATCAATCCTACAAATGGCATGTTGTTTCACGAATCAGGTTTTGTCATGAACATCAAATTTTTGTTTAAATAAAGTATTTTTTAATTACATGACGAGGTGTGATTTAGTTATTACCGTCTGTAAATCCTCTCGTATGCTATTCCAGACCACCTTTTATGATTTTTCATCGATAAAACACGTAAATTAGCACATAGTATTGATAGTATTTTCGTGGATTTCACTAACAGTTGCATTCTCTATTCTAGGTGAAGATCGCAAGGACTTTGTGAAGAAAGAAGTTGTGGCTCAACAAATTGTTCCTGATCAACAAACGACGGGTCAACGCATGAGAAAAAGCAAAACCCCCTTTTCGCAGCAAAATTTTTTCTGCGCAGAATGTGGTCGGGGTTATAAATATATGAACACGCTGACACGTCACCAGAGAACCGAGTGTGGCAAGAACCCAACGCATCTGTGCATTGTGTGTGGGAAAAAATTTTTCCGCAAATGGGAGTTAAGAATACACACAAATTTAAAACATCTATCAACTGTGTAAGCACTCTAGTATTAATGTAAGACAACTTTAATAAACATTCTGTACGAGAAACGTATGATAAGAAGGATTATTTGTGAATCTCTTTATCGACAAATTATCATTATTACTGCTATGTAATTGTGTATCAGACAAAAAATAATCACGTGCCAACGAACCGCAATTACAATGATAATCAACAGTTTACGCAAAAATCTTGAACTGTCTAGAGAATCGATAGCTACAAAAAAAAAAAAGAGAAAAAAATCACTGTGCTTGCAGCATAATAATTCGCACGTTAAGAGATAACATTTTCATTCGGCAATGCGTTCTCCGTATTCTTTAAGGATCGAATCATTTCATAACGTTGGACAAGCTCGAGAGTAAGTCGTCGAAGCTCGTTCAAAGAATACCGAGAACGTCAGAGCCGGCTCTATCAACCCCTGCCCGGTCAGATCTAACCAGCTCTCCCCCTTTGCTCTTTTTTGCAGAAGACACTATGCTGACGAGCGTCTGGCTGGCGGACGCGACCGACGAGGATAACGTCGAGCACCCCCAGCACCACCAGCAGCACCAGCACGAGGTGGAGGCCGTCCTCGACGACCCGATGGTGCCCGAGCAGTTGCTCGAGGTCGACATGAACAACTTCTACCTGCCCACGCCCCCGGAAAGCAGCGAGCTCTGGCAGGACAACTTCCTCTCCGCCGGCGGTAGCAGCCTGACCTTCAGCTCCGTCTCGGCAGCCGGGGGCGCCGGGAGTGGTATCAGCGGTGGGACCAAGGCTGGCAAGCCCGGCCGTGCCAACGCCGAGCGGCGCTTCTACTGTCCCCGCTGCACCAAGGCCTTCTCGCGCACCGACAGTCTGCGGCGCCACGAGAAGCTCTACTGCAGGAGCAACCGCGAGCCCGAGCCGCCGCAGCAGGAAGTCGTGAAAAAAGAGGGGGGGAAAAAGGAGGGGCTGAAAAAGGAGCCCAAGCAGAGGACGGCCTCGGCGCCGTCCTGAGGCAAGGGGCGCCGGCGCCGGGGCAAACGTGCGCGCAGCGTGCCGCAGCAACGAGTGGCCTCTGCGTAAACTGACACAGTACTCTCTCGCGTCGGTGTATTTTTTTTTCTTCTTCTCTATTATTTTTCACTCTTTCGATGTTTGTTGTTCCACACTGGAAGGGGGAAAAAAAACAACTGAAAATTACCATGCTGGAACATTGTTCTGGTCGTTATTCGTCGTCTAGGGGCAGTTTTTACTGTTGAAAAATAAAATATCCATGTAAAATAAGAATTTTTATCGCCGCGCGCGGTATAAATTACTGTTTTGAGTGGGAAAAATCAGGTTGCCAGAAGTAAAAAGTCCCTAGACAACAGAATGCAACTAGATTATGAGTCTAGTATAGTACTATTTGTTTCCCTCGGTGCATTGGCTTTTTGTTTGCTGTGGGTCTTTGTTGGCGATGTTGCTGTTTTGCGAAGCGATCTGACGGCTGTTGGGTTTGTTTTGGGGAGGAGAATTCCTTCGCTCTGAGCGTCAGGAGGAACGACTATTTTCTTATTACGCACGTGAATTTTGAAGATAAGTGATATGTGAACAGCGAATGTGCGTTTGGAAACCGATGTACTTTGATCATTACTATTGAATCAAGTTTGGTTTTTTTTTTTTTTTTTTTTTTTTTTTTTTTTTTTTTTTTTTTTTTTTTTTTTTTTTTTTTTTTTTTTTTATTTTTTTTTTTAATTTTTTTTATTTTACAACTATGGCTGTTTGAGGATTTGTACATTTATCTCTTTTTTAACGTTATAGATTTATTTTTTAATCGTGATTTTTAAAGGTATCTTTGAACCCATGTAGATATATTTATAAATGTGCATTTTAAAATGTAGCTCAGAACTTTTTATGATTATTCTTCGTGTATCACGCAATCAATTAAATTGAACTATAGTAGTATAGATACGATTTTGGAAAAATTATTTTTGGCCTTTATTAGCAATTTAAGAGATTATTTAGCCAGGTGGAGTTTTGATTTGAGATGATAATTTTTGTACAAAAATTAATTAAAAAAAGTTAATTTAAAATAAAAGCCAAATAATAATTTTAATTTCACTTATTTCAAGTGCCATACAAATATTTTAATTTTGCTTTTGCAAAATATTTTTATTAATTTCGCTTCTGCGACTGTTTTATCAGCTTTATAAATTTTGAGAACAAACGGTTTCGTGTTTTTTTTTCCAAGTTTGTAATCGTAATTCTAGTAATGAAAAAATTGTAAAGCGATGCTAATTAAATGTCTTGATTAATCATGAGCGCTACTGTGAGGTATAAACATAGTACAGCAACGAAGATTTTTCAGCTGAGTGTTTTTTCAAGTTAAATTTTCATAGCTAGCTGAAGAGTTCGAATCTGTCCAATAGTGAATTAAGCTATAGTAACTTTTTATTTTCCAAACATTGTGAATATAAAACCTGCAGTGAAGTAAAAAATAGAAAAACTATTTTTTGAAGTGGTATTTAAAAACAATTTATTATTTAAAGCCACTTTTTTATCGAACCTTGTAATCGAAAGAAAGGCTTATGTACAAATTTTGGAATTGATAAATATTTAGAATAAGCCTTAAATTCTTCATTTTGTCGTTCGGTTAATACTTATAAGGCTTCTGTATAAGTGTACCATAAACTTTTATATTGTATATTTATTTTTATAGAAAAATATTCTGCAATTTTCATAAAAATTATGTTGTTTCCTCAGAGACACAAAAAGCAATAGGCACACACATTTTTCCTACAGTTGCATTTGAAATTTTTTCACAAATTCTTGAAATTTTGTATTTTGTGTCAATCAAAATGTGTACTTCAAGTTGCAATAGCTGATGGAAATCATATTTATCACGTAGTTGAAATTAATCATTTGCATCACCACATATAGATTTGGAAGTTTTTTTTTTTTTATTCTAACATTAGTATAATATCCGTTAGGCTAAGAGTCGTTGTCTTCAAGATATTGTACTAAAATGAATGTATCATAAATTAAAATTTTTCATGCTTAATAGTACACTTAATACACGTACCTCAAAAATACGCCATTTGTATCGTAAAAATAAAGTAGTTGAAAAATAAATCTTTGCGTGTTCTCATTTGAACGATGTACTCATGTTCATTAAAAAAAAAGTTTTGTTTTTCCAGCTTGATCGATGTGTCCTAATAGAAGACGTTTTTTTTTATTTGTGTACATTAAAAATTTTATTAAATTTTTAACACTCAATAATTGGTGTCAAATAAAAATTTTAATTTACTTATCCTACAGACTACAATAATATTTAAAAAAACACACAACGGCCACGTATGCGAAACATAATATATCTATGTATCTCAGGCTAAATGTACACTGAGATAATCATTGACAAAAGTACCTTCCGAGTACCAATGATGCAATAAAATACCTGTGCAAAATATCTCACTATACAGAAAAGCCAGACCCAAAAACTGTCCTCAAAACTAACTTAACTACCCTCTGTTTTAGACACGGAGGACAGCAGCATGGGCGATCAACTAGATCCCCTAGACATCCAGGGCTGGCAGCCCCTGTCTGGCACGGACTACCGCATATCCAAAGGCAACTCTAACATCGTCAAGTGCGGCTACGCGTTCCAACGAGTCAGCTACCTGAACAGCCACCTCAAGTACTGCAGTCAGATCAACGAGCAGTTCCACCAGCAACGGCTCCAGCAGCAGCAACAGCAGCAGCATCGCCTCGAATCAACGTGTTTCGCCTGCCAAGGCTGCAAGAAAATTTACCTGAGCAAGGCCAGCTTGAGTAGGCACATGAGGTCAAACTGCCCGGGAGCTAACATCTCCGTTTGCGGTATTTGCGATCATGTGTTTCCATCTTTGAATGACATGCTGTTGCACAAGGAAGAGCACTTCAGGGACAAGCCGACCAATTAAGAGGGTCACTGCTTTTGTTTTGTTTTTAATGTTGAACTGTCGATGATGGTTCTTTTGTTTTATTAGTTGTGAGTCTTCTTGTGATCAGGTTTGTGCGCCCGTTGGTGTAAACAGTAGTTGTTGTTTGAAAGAAAGGGTGTAGCCATATTGGATAGTGAAAGTTCCTTATAATTTATTCTGATTGTAATACTTGTCCGTTTTTTTTTTGTTTTTTTTTTTTTTTTTTGTGAAAATTCAAAATAATTGCATGAATATAATTGAATTTCGTTGGATTTTTTCACATTTAAAAAGTAATTTAAAAAAGATTTTGACTTTTGAAAAATTAAGAAAAAAATAAGCTTTGCAAAAAAGTATAAGAAATGATTTTTTTGACAGATATGAATTTTTTCAGATTTTGTATAGTTGTGCTACATGATCCAAAAAATTACCAGCATGTTTTGTTTTTTCTAAAAATAAAATTAATTTTAGCAAAACATCAGGTTGATAATTTTTATGACCATGTTTCACTACTGAAAAAAAATATGGGAAAGTTCATGAGAGTAGAAAATGTTTTTTTAAACTAAATTTTTTAGCTATTGCCGAATTGTTTTTCCCCGATTTTCTGAAAATCTGAATATTTTTTAAAGTTTTTTTACATTAAAATTATTTATCAGGACTAGATATTTAAAACTTACCCAGATATTAACAAAATACGCAGAAATACTCAGTCGCACTTACAGTGTGAAGAAGTTACTATTTTTAAAACAAACAAGTACCAACTATTCTGGTTAAAATTCAGTCTAAGGCACTTTTCATTGTCTCATATGGCTACTTATTTTTCTCGAATTTGTGTGATACTGAAGCCTATTTGAGTTTTATTAAATTATATTTTGTTTAATGTTTCTTAAATGCATAGTAAAAAATAAAAGAAAAATTATTTTTTTTTACACATGATGTAACTGTACTTCCATTTTTATACCTGACAAAACTTCGCATACTGCACAATTTTAAATTATTCTATTAGAGACGTTAGCCGTGCAGAAAAATAGCCTTATAATTAGAATCTTTACGAATTAAGTTCCGTCGAGAGGATGATTGAGAGTAATGTTTTTTTTATCGTCAGCATTTAAATCTTTAAGTTTGTTTAAGTTGTGACTAATTTCTTTTTCAAATTATGTAAAACATAGTTTTATGTGCAATCCATAAATGAATAAATGAATTTTACCGTACCCATCACTAATCGTTTTAATATGTTCCAAAAATTGTGCACGACAATTCTCAAAGCCTACCTCATTTTTGTTTTGAAATCACATTATTTTTGTCGTCTTAACGAATTTTTAAATCCAAAACAGCTAATTTTTTCGTGCCCAGCTTTAATGTTATAAACTATGACAAAAATAGTCGACCTATTAAATGTCTGTTCTTTGAGTCTTGTCTCATATGGTACTTCAACAAAATGATGTAAGTATTCAACAAACAAAAAAAACTGCAACACATCCACATTATACTACCAGTAGTCAATCTTGTACTTATCGTTAAAACCCTAACGTGACAACGACAATCGGAACAATCCTATATCTCACCCCACTAACAGGTAAATTTTTTGTTTTCTCCCTTTCCAGGCGCTTCTTCGCTGCAACTGTCCAAGCCCATCTACAACCCGCTTCTGTCCCTGCAGGAACTCAAAGCCGGACCACTCGCCGATAACCCTGGCGCTTCGAAATCTCAACAAGCATCTGGCAGCTATCAACAGCTGACTTACGAGGAATTGACTCCTATGATCGTCAACCAGCAGCTGATTTTTCAACCACAAATGCATCAGTACGCGTGCTTGTGTGGGAAGAGCTACAAGTGGCAAGACAGCTTGAAGCGGCACCAGCGAGTAGGTAATCACTTTTTGTCGTGAGAAAAATATTTAAGATTTTATATCAAGTGACTAATAATTATTCAATGATTTTTATCACTTCACAGATTGTCTCGTTGATGGAGATAAAGTTCGGAAGTACACATGCACCTTCTGCAATAAAAAATTTAAGTACAGATACGAGATGAAGAACCATCTCGTCAAGAATCACGACATATCTGTGAGTTACGGTGACAATGATATATATTAACGATGAACTAATGATACACGAGGTAGTGTATGTGATATCAAAGCGGATTTTTCGTTATTTTTATTACAATTTTTTTTTTTTTTTTAATTTTTTTAGATTGAGAATCAAGCTTATTTAAATAAAAAAAAAAAATGTCTGTCCCAACAACGTGATATGAATAAAATTTATTTCACGTAATGAAATATATACTAATGAATTTCATGTAAAAATAAATATTACAAAACACTTTTTTTTTTTACGACTACTGAAAAAATCGTGTACTTTTTACATTTTATAAACCCAGTTTTTGTTTTGTATAACCATGTATGTTTGTTGTACTTAAGTTGAAAAATAAATTTATGAAAATACCTGTTGAACGGTTTATTGACTTTTGTCCTTTATTGATAAAACTTTTTTAGTAATTTAAGATTTTTGTTTTAGTTTTTCTGTACCATAATGCCATGTTTTTTAAACTTGACTTGATGCGCACATAGACAAATTGGGATCTTGCATAAAAAATTCTATTTGGTCTAGAAGTTGGATCATCAAAAAATTTTAGATACGTATTTTTTCTTTTTTTATTCAAACAAAAACTGACAGAGACATTGTACATCAAAGTTCAGAGTTAGAGGTGAAATACGTTATAGGTACATCAAAATCGTATGACCCCATGACGTCATAAGCCCTCACTCATAAAATGTGCAATATCTCTGTAATCTTTTGTTTGTGTAAAACAAGAAAAAATACATATCTAATAATGTTTGATAATCTATCAGACAGACCATTTGCAATTTCTCATGCAAGATCACAATTCTGAAAAGAAACGAATTTAATTTTCGTGAAAAAGTAACGCTATTTTCTTATTTTTTCAATTAAAGGAGTTTTTAAAAATAATATTTCAGACAAAAATGTAGAAGAAAGTCGTTGAAAGTCGATAATTTTTCAACTTGGACTTTTTTTTTATATTCCTCATTAATAGTATTATGTTTTTTTGTCCTGATTGTATACGTAATTTAGAAAATATATGATCCTAGTTCAAGCTAATTTTTTAATATAATGGAAAAAACTAATATTAAGCTATAGTGTTAAGTTTAATTAACTGTCTAACAATAATAGTTCGTACAAGTTTTGTGTCTCTGGGATATGGTGAATTTTTGTTGATTGGGGCACGTCAAACAGTTTATTTGTTCATGTTGATGTCCATTGCTTGTCATTGTTTGTGTAGATACAGACATTGCACGTAATAATTTTATAGTGTTAATCAATTCTACGATCACTTTCGACTGATGCAGAAACCAAAATCAATAGTCAATGGAGAATAAGTACAGAGCAACTAAATTATAAGAAAAAATAACAAAAAATAAAGTGGCTGATAGCTTTGTTTGTCACTCTGATAGACAGCTATGAAGTTTGGGTATCTTTGTGTATAGGATTGTTGATGTTATTTAGTTCTAAGACATTTTTTCTTGAATTTTTGTCTTTGACAAAATTTTTGTAGTTAAATATACACATAACAAATGTAGAGAATACTTTGAATCCGTCTAGGAAAGAAAAAATATTAAATTTGGAAGTTAAAGAATATGAAATAACAATTTTCATTATTTCTCCTAAGAATCTTACATGTTCTTGTGAAAATAAAAATTGCTATGTAAATATTTTAACTCGAAAAACATTTAAATCAGCTGTGAAGATCTATCCTTATTTATTAATGAATTTGTTAAAATTCTAACAATAATTTTTTTCTTTGGTTATTGAATCTCTGTATTCGTTTCATTTTGAAAAATTTACTTATTCCAGAAACTAATTTACTTCTTTTAAATAGTTAAAGGAGATTTAATAACTTTAGTCATTAGACAAAAAAATTTTTTTAACGTTATGGACTAAAAAATATTAAAAAATTCCCAGTGTGTTAAAAATATAAATAAATCAAATTTTCAATGCGGTTTATTTTACAAGAAAAAAGCTATAAAAAATGTCTGAGCCTATTTTGACTTTTTGAAGATTTAAAGTTCTTTCGTACGAGATAACAGACAATATATTCTAGAATAAAAAAAATTAAATCATATTTTTTTTAAACAATAAAAAAAAGTTTAATATTTATTAAAATAGTAAAAAAATCGTTTTTGGGAAATCAATTAACAAAACACAGATTTTAATTTTTTCCTACTATGTTTCCATTTCATCGTCATACATGTTTTTTTATAAACTAATACATAGCATATTACGCACTTATGCCGGAATAGTAAAGAAAGTCTCAGCTCGTCCGTCTCGGGCTTTGATTCCGAGTACAGCTCCGCCAAGGACAATAAGCAGACGATCTGAAGCTTCTTTATTTCCAACCGTCTTTTCTATACAATTTACCAGGCCGCTGGCATTAAAAATATACTAATAGTTTTCGACCGATGCAAAGCTTTATTTAAGCTATACACACTAAGTGCCCAATAATCGATTGACCAAAAAAAAAAAAAAATCACAACCGCATAAAGAACTCAAAAAACCCCAAAAATTTATCCTCTCCCGCTTTAGCGGCAAAGACAAAACGTTATACCTGCGCCTCATGACCGAAAATGAAATGCCTG
Organism: Copidosoma aretas; assembly: GCA_030522625.1. Classification (NCBI taxonomy): domain Eukaryota; kingdom Metazoa; phylum Arthropoda; class Insecta; order Hymenoptera; family Encyrtidae; genus Copidosoma; species Copidosoma aretas. The sequence goes on from JAPYYV010022039.1 coordinate 13,967, forward strand.
TGAAATACAGGCGTCGAAAATCTGCAAAAAGAACAGTGACTACAACAATGAGAAATTCTTTGGGATTTGAATGTTTGTGCGGAAAATCTTATCAGTGGCTCCATTCGCTAAATAGACACAAGTTTGTTGAATGCGAGGTCGAGCCTAAGTATGAGTGTCCCATCTGCAAAAAACAATTGAAGCATAAGCATAATCTGGCATTACATATGCGTACACATAAAAAACAATGAAATTTTGTTTTTTGCCTTCTAACCTCAAAATAGCACCTTCGCCGCTTGATTTTAGGTTCTCAGGCAAAAGAATAGTATACGTGACTCGTTCGAAAAAGGCTTCTTTACGAACCTCGTAACGGCCCTCGCCTTCGGCTCGTGCCGTAAACCTCTCGGTTCGTAAATACAAGCCTTTGCAAACTCGTCCGTAATGGAAATAATCGATATCGTGTAAAGAATACGTGATAAAAAAACCTGAGTTAATTGAATTCATTGCATGTCTAATCAAGTGATTATGAGTTACGATTTAAGGATCGCTTGGTCTTCATTCAAGCACTAGTTGTATTTCTCAATTAGTTTAAGTGAAAAATATTATTTGAAATTTTAAAGTAAAATATTGAATGATAATCCATATTTAACTAAGTATCATGAGAACTTGTTGGACGATAATCAATTATATCTTTGTACAAAATTTATGCGTACTTAGTGAAATTACTTGAAAAAATATTACACCTACCTTTGTTAATGCATGCTAGTAATTATACTTAAAATCAACTAATAAATTGACTATTTTTGGAACAATCATTTGAAAAATCCAATCCAGTACAGCTTCTGTATTACATTTTATTTTACCTTTGTGCTCTTTCTAACGCACCGTAATTCTAAACTGAGTAATCGATAAAATATTGGTATCTACGTTTTTAGATTTCTCGTAGTAAAAACTATCCCACCTTTCACAAACACAATTTTCGTTCTTCGCACGAAAGTTCCTGGAAAAACAATTACATCCAATCCACAAAAACCTCGAACAAGAATGATATTTATCAAGGAAAAACACAAGTGAGCCCATAACTGTACGGAAGCTACCCCAATGGTCTTACAAACGTCCTAGTCTGTGATTCAGGTCATAGACGCCGCCGCCCTAGACAAAGGGTACCGTTTAGTTGTCGGCGCTGCAGGCGCATCTATCACCAACAGCTGTAACCTGCTGCGTCACTTGCGACTCGAGGTACGATTTATTTCAGCTGATGATCTTACAAATAAAATTCAATATTATGTACATAATGTATGAAAATATACCTCTGAAAAATTAGATGATAAAATAACTTTATTCTTTGTTTTCATACTTACTGATAATACTGATACTTAGTGCGACGTTAAAACCAAATATCCGTGCAGGCGATCGCAAGAAGCGATTCAAGAACCGTCACCAGATACGCGACCATGAGCACGTTGATCTTGAAAATCATCCAGTGTTTCCACCTCCCATTTAAGATCCAGCGATCTTGGTGCATTTCAAACCTAGGAGAAGAAGAAGAGAAGGATTGCTTGAGATTTGAAGATCCCTTTTTTTCAAGTTCCCAATTTTTGTATTATCTTCATCAGAAATAACACAAGCTCTTTAGTCTTATTCTCGGGCGACAGTTTGATCGATGTTGCTTGGATTTTCAATACATTTGATATGTTACGCAGTCCTCAATTTTGTTCTACGATAATTTACTGTGTCGTAAAATAATCAAGACTTTATTTACATCGTTTGGACTGCGTGACACAAATCTGTATGTATGTAAATAAGAAAATAAAACTATCTTACAAAAGAAAATCACAGTTATGAAACATAAGAGGCGCATCATGAAGGAAGGCTTGGCAAACTTGCCCAACTTCTAGTCCACGCACAACAGAAGTTCCGACGAAACTGTACCTCATGACTATGAAAATGAAGAATGGTTTATTCAACGTGTAGATTTAACGTTGCAGCACAAAATGGGAATAATCGAATTAAAACTTTTCTACTATGGTTTTTTTTTTTTGTTAATGGCTTCTGTTTTTGTTTCTTGTAAATCATTGATGAGCTTCTCTGTGAATATTTTGCTGCAGTCTTAAAAAGTACGGTCGTGTAAAATATGTAAAGATCTTATGTCTTGACTAAAGTAGTAATAAAGTTTTTTTTTTTGAAAATACAAATTTTCAGTGTTTTTATTCCGATCAATATTAAAGAAGATGATAAAGCTATTTTTTTTTTGTTTTTAATGCCTCGAAGACTTTTTTTTACAAAGTATCATATAGCTGTCTATCAAAAATAAAAAAATATCCATTCAACAGGTTACCAATTTTGAATTCAACGTTTGTACTCTTGTACATACATAATAAAAACCTGTTTAGAAAAAAATACATAAATAATAACGCACTTGCATCTCTTGTTCTCTAAAATCCACTCTCGCATCTACTAACGGGAGCTTAATAATTTCTGTTTCAGAAAGTCACCAGGTGTGGTTGCCGGCGAACAATTACCAGGAACGCTTCGCGTGCCCGAAATGCGCTACGAGTTTCAATCGAAAAAACAACTTGCACAATCATCTGAAGTTCGTGTGCGGAAAAAACCCCCGTTTCCTTTGTCCTTATTGTAAGTAAATACCAATTGGGTAACGTAAATTACTCACAAATGTTGAACGATATTTATCTTTTATTAAATGCCTCGACTTGTTTCCATTTGATTTTTAATTATCAGGTCCTTATCGAACAAAGCACTCTCCCAACGTGCGGACGCACGTGCGTCGACGCCATCCGGACAAGGTTGTCTACGTCATAGACCTCGTGCAGAAGAATAGTGCGATTTGAAGAAGACTATGTATTATTGTGCATTCCAGAATTTTGTGGTGTTAGCTTTAGTAGACTACAATTGTAAGCTGTTGAATTAGTTTACGTAAGATATTGATATTGAACAATGAAATAAAAACTATCGTGCATATTTATTGATCGTAAAGAAGGTAACAATTATTACGCGTAATAGAATTAAAGAATCAGATTCTTAAATCGAAAATTGAAAAAAAAAAAAAAAAAAAAAAAAAACTTTTACGCAAAACGCCAAGACTGAGGGGTATAGTAGGGTACTTTTTGCGTTCGAGGATTCACCGATGTATTATTACTTCACAGTATTCACGAGCAAACAGATATACAGAATAAGTATACCACACGATAAGCTAAACCGATACCGGCATAGAACTTATAACCATATTTTCGAAACATGTAAAAGGTAAATAAATGACGAAAATAAGAAAAACTCGTTGATTTTTCCTCTTCTCTATCTCTATTTCCATGATTCATCGTAAAAAAAATAAAAAAAATAAAAAAAAAAAAAACTAATACTCACCAACAAACCAAGTCCCACGCTTTTCATTTTCAACCAAAATAAACTCCCCCCCCCCCCCCCCCCCCCCCTCCCCCCCCCCCCCCCCCCCCCCCCTCCCCCCCCCCCCC
>JAPYYV010022042.1:0-12326 GCA_030522625.1 Copidosoma aretas
CGATGTACTCGCGCGCACAAATAGGAGCCGCAACCGCGCGGACGGACTAATTCACGGCCCGACGACGACGACGACGACGACAAGTACAACGGTACAATGACGGCCGCGCACTCGCGCGTAATAGTTTTATCCGCGCTTGATCCACTTTCCTCGTCTTTCGCGCGAGCTCAACTTTATACCTGTGCGCGCCTACCTGCTTCGTGTGCCTCCTCTCTCGCGGCGCGTCTCCTTTTGACGCGAGTCCGCGGTGTGGCACATTAGGCGTGTATAGTCAAGGACTGCGCGCGTCGTTGCTGTGTTTTTTTTTTTTTTTTTTTTTTTTTGTACATTACCACTCGCGTGTGCTCGCTCGATCCACAGCGAACGAGAGTGTGCGCGCCGGAGAGGAGGAAAAGAAAAAAACAAAAAAAACGTACAAGGAGAGGAGCAGTGCGAAACCTCCTCCTTCTCCTCGGCGGCTTTATTGTCGTGGTGGAGGCAAAGATGACGCGGTGGGATGATGATGATGATGCTGGTGTGTGCTGCTGTGCTACATTATACTGCTGTCTTTGTGCTTTGGCGGAGAAGGGGACGAGCTTTTTTTCATTTTTCGTTCTGCCGCGTATTGTATATATATATATATATATATATGTATATATATACGTTGGACGAGGAATCGATCGATTTTTTTTTTTTACCTTTTCAATTATCTCGGTCATCAGCTAATCTGTTTGGAATAAAATTCGAATCATCTGATGCACATTCAAATAAAATACGCCTGCAGAGTGTTTTTTTTTTTTTTTTTTAGAAATAACGTGTTTGTTCCTATTATCAGCTATTTTTAACTGATGTGTAGGTGTTGAGAGTTATTCAATCAACGAGATGGAGTAATAAGTTATAGTTTACACCCAACGCATATCCTCATGCACGTAAGCAGAAAAAGCTGATACTTGTGCGTTTTTGTTTTTTTTTTGTATCACATTGCGACGGTTCATCGAGCTAATAGATTCCAATATCAAGAAAAAACCTCATTAGTTGATACGTTTTTATCAGATGGAGCTAAACATATTCGGGGCAAACGAATAAAAATTATACCTGTAGGTGTGGGTCTTCGTGTCTAATTCGTGGATATTTCAACTTTCTAATCCGTAAATCCCGCAAGTACCGAGATATACTATTGAACCGTAAAAATGAAATTCACTTCGGATATTCATGTTACAGCTTTTATGTCACAAAAATGAGCGATATCTTCTCCAAGATCGGTTCTGATCGCGTCGCTTCCATATTGGTGCGAATGCCGATCGACAAATAAATGGTCCGTTGCAAAGTGTGCCGCAGTCACTTATAATTAACACCTGCATCAGAAATAAAAAATTGCGTCCCAAATCCGACAATCTGCAGTGTACCGTTTTACTCATTTCGATCCAACGAATCATTGCAAAAGCAAAGAAAGTATAATACAAAACCCTTCCACTCGAGTATCATCATATAGAAATCACATGCAGCATATATTATACAAGTACAGTAACCGCGACCCGAGCTTTGCTTTGCTTTACTTTGCGCGCCAGCTGATCGCTCGCTCAATAACAACAGATACACATGAACGCGCACGCATTGCAGGCCAGCTGCAGGGATACGTACACGCTTATACGCAACGATCGGCCGCCTATTTTGTGCAGCAGAGAGGAGTCCCGCAGTGATCGCAAAAATCCATGGCCCTGCGTCTCAGCCGCGCGCGGATCCTCGGCGATCTCGTCCAGGTAATTCGACCATCGATGTATCATATACTAATACCTCGTCGCCTCCTCTTCCTTGACCTTCGCGCTTCGGGCGCTTGTTTTGTTCCAACGCCGCCCACACTCTCCCGCAGCATCATCATCATCATCATAACCTCAACCCGCAGTCCTCCGCTGGTCCGATCTCTTCTCCCCTCCCCCGGTCGATCATAAAAAGCGGGGGGAGAGCGCACGAGTCGAGCAGCAGCAGCTGTGGGAAATTTACACAGAGGCAGAGAGGAATTTTCGAAATCGCGCGCGCTCGCGCCTTATTCGTCCCTCGATCCGCCGCTGTCTCTTTTTCTCCTCGTCGTCCGTCCACGCACCTTCCACCACTGCAGAGAGCCTGTGCTACATGTATTACGTATGTTGCAGATCACAAGGTCGCTGCGGCCGACCGGCAGGATCATGCTCTCGTCCCAGCCGCCGCCGGTGGCTGACAACAACGACAAGTCGTACGTGGAAACGACGCAGAATCGAGGGGTGCGTTCTTTCTTCGTTCGCTTTCTTTTGTTTTCGATCGAAATTTTTATCATAATTCGACAGAGATATCGGCGAAAGAGAAAAAAAAAAAAAAAAAACGCGAGGGACTTGCGCCTCTTGGGCAATCTTTCCGACGAGGTGTGTGTGTGCGTGTGTACGATAAAATTGACATTCTCGTCGCGGCGCGCGCGCGCGCGACTCATTACTATGCATGTTCGTCAATTACTATGTATCCGCGAGCTCGTTTTTCTCAATAAAAGCGCGCTTTCGACACTTCGGAGAGAGAGAGCAGCAGCGACGTTGTTAACAAGCGCGTGCGGCGATTTTTCCCGGCACCGCGGCGCTGAAAATAATTGAAGCGATGGCCATAGACGCGCCGAGTGGTTTTTTTCTCCATATGCTTGTGTACATACACGTACGGTATTGAAAATGAATTGTGCCGATTGTGCGCGGTCGTCGGAAAACAATACGATACAGAATAAAATTGTGCTTCGAAAAAGAAAAAAAGAAAATAAATGAAAAATCGATCGCGGTTGCGTTGCACAGGTGAGGAGAATAATGTTGAACGACCAGAAGACGAGGAACTCGCTGTCCCTGGGGATGCTGGGGGCGATAATGCGCAGTCTGAGCCACGACGCCGACAATCCCGAGCTGCGGTCCGTCGTCCTCTTCGCGGCGCCCGGCAGCATATTTTCAGCCGGACACAACTTGAAAGAGCTGGTTGGTACTGTTTATACTTCCTGTTGGTAGGTAGTTTTTTTTTTTTTTTTTTCTTTTTTTTTTTGGTTCTCGGATCGAGTTCCTTCTTTGCGCTACATTGAAGCCGAAAACACAAAAAAACAGACACAAACAACCAAAAAAAAAAAAAAAAAAAAAAAAAAAGTATCTTATTAGTCCGAGGATCAACAATGCAAAACCAAAAGCCCCGATACATGAATTATCATCATCGATCGGTATCTCCCACGCGCGCGCTTGTATCGTAACACCCGATCTTTGCATACCTTACACGCAAACGAATTAATGTACACAACGTGCACATACGATCGAAGAAATCCAGCGACGGCGAGGACCACCACCGTCTGATCTTCGACACCTGCGCCCAGCTGATGAAGGCGATCTCGGAGAGCCCGGTGCCGGTGATCGCCGCCGTGGACGGTCTCGCCGCGGCCGCCGGTTGCCAGCTGGTCGCCGCCTGCGACATGGTCGTCGCGACCGAGCGCAGCAGTTTTTCCACCCCGGGGTATTACGATTTCTTGTTTATCAACATTTTTTTTAAATTCTTTACAACATCATCGCGCCCTTCTGTATATACGTCAAGGGCCAACTTTGGGATATTCTGCTCGACGCCGGGGATTCCCCTGTTCCGGAACATGCCGAGAAAGGTGGCGGCTCACATGCTGTTCACCGGCCTGCCGATATCCGCTTACGAGGCGTACCAGGCCGGCCTGGTTAGCAAGATAGTGTCAATCGACAGTCTTGGTAAGCTGCGATCTCTTTTTTTTTTTCATACTCTCTTTCCTGCAGTACCTAACCTCAATATTAGCCGGCATGTATAACGGGAGATACATAAATCAATTTTCAGAGCAAGAAGTCGACAAAATCACGGACGCCATAAGCGAGAAGAGCCGCTCGGTCGTGCAACTCGGGAAGAGGTTCATCAAGGAGCAGCTTGAAGTCGACACGGACACCGCCTATTCGCTGGGCACCGAGATGATGGTCAACAATTTGAAGCTGAAGGACGCGCAGGAGGGCATATCGAGCTTCTGCGAGAAGAGGATGCCCTCCTGGACTCACGGCTTCGATAAGGATAAATGAACCTTTTTCCCTGCACTCCCCGTTATTATGTTGTTTTTTTTTAATTGCTATACGCCGTGCTATACAGTGTAAAAAAATGTATATAAACACGCTTGTACATATTTTCTAAATTAGGTGGATACTTGTTCGGTCTTTTAGTTTCTTAATACTCTGTTTGTTGCTGATATGTATACGCAAGACTGATTTTTCATTCGATGAATACAAAAAAGGCATTTTTCTAAGAATATTTTGTCGATCCTACGTTAATAAACACCCTCTTTCAAAATACACGATAAATATAAGTGTGCCTACCGTTGTCCCCACTCGTCCGAACTGTAACATCGATAAAATGTGCCGCTTCATCACATTCTTCGAATCATCGGTTCAACGTTCACCACTTGCGCCGCTTTGGTTAGGCCATTTCTCAATCGAGTACCAGCAATTTTTTACATTTTGATGACGACTTATTTTTTCCGAGTGCGTGTATTAAGATTTCCAATGTGAAATATTTTGTACTCCAAAGTATAGTGCTTTATTTTCGTGAATTTTTTTAACAACACTTCTGATATGATTTGTCAGATGAAAGAAAAAGCAACGATTTTAATGATACGTGTACAATTGGGAAAAAAGTAACAATTTATGTACGAATCTTTTTATTTTTTTTTTTATTCAAACACTTGAAATATTAAAAATGTACAAAAAGCAGACGCAATCTTTTTCACGCACAAACTGTCGTTGCAGCGAGCAAACAAAAAAGTAAAATCAGCAGCCCACAACGCTCCTCTGTGGTTTCTCGAAAATAGTAAAATGAAAAAAAAAAAAAAAAAGTATCAGGATAAATCATTAAAAAAAAGAAAAACCGCGTGCAAGCTTATTACGACATACTTCAATCACCGCTAGTATAATCCAGGGATGACATGCGCTCACTCTTGGACTTCTCCCCCTTCCCCTCCAACACCTTCTTTATCAACTTTTCCGATCTCTTCGCCTCCGCGAGCTGCTCGCTCTTGGTCGTAGTCGAGAGCCTGGCAACGTCCGCATCATAATCATTATCATCATTATCAGCATCATCATCATCATCTTCGTTCTCCTGCTGTTGTCTTCGAGTCGTTGACACAATGCCGGGGCTGCGCCTCGTGGTGCTCGGCACGGGGTCCTCCTTGTCAATGCCGGGCTTCTGCAACAAGCAAGAACACAATGCCCTTGAATTATTTACAAAACATTTCGAGAGAAATCAGAGAGATTTCCCTCACCCTCCCCCGTCGCTCGTGTACCGACAGACTTGGTCATGATGATAACGATCGGCACATACATTGCAATGTACTTTTTTCCAAAAAACCCCAAGGCGTTCCCCGTACTGGAAATCACTTGTAATATCCAACCGAGTATCGTCGGAAATTTGCGAGAAAAAAAGAAACATGGGATTCGACTGCTTGAAACTTGATTCTCGAAAGACACGACACGACTTTTTGCTGAAAAAGAATTTTTCTCCGGCAACAACTTTCGGTGACGAAAAAAACTTGGAAGCGTTTCCATCCGAGTCTCAATGTTGTACACTGCATCGAGCCGTAAGATGTGTACAAAAAAAAACCAAAGTCCACTCACCGGCTCCCTACTCTCGTCGCTCTCCTCCAGCACCTTCTCATCCTCCTCCGCCTCGTCCTTCTTCTGCTTCCTCGTCTTCTTGTCCTTGGCCCCCTTGGCCTTGCCCAGCTCCTCGTCCTCGCCCCTCGACGAGTCCTGCGGCCAGTGGCAATGGCACGGACACGGCGGCGCGTACGATCCACCGAAAGCCGGCATCATCCCCATCATGCCGTACGGCGGCACCATCATCGGATCGGCCGGCACCCCGTAGGGCGGCATCCCCCCGGTCACGTAGGCCTGCATCCCGGGCCTCCCCGGCTGGTCATTATTGTGCACCGCGTGCGGCTCCTTGCGCCCCCCGTGATCCTTGTGCGGCTCCAGGGGCAGGTGGACGCCGGTGCAGTTGGCGCGCTCGGGGCCCCTGTGATGGACGTGCACGCAGAAGGTCGTGCTGCCGTCGGCCCCCTTCTTCGCCCGGACGTGGCGCTGGTGTCCGTCGTCGGCGTCGGCCTCGAGCAGGGCCGCGTCCGTCAGCCGGATCGGCTCGACGAGCCGCTTCTCGGTCCTGGCCAGGGGCCCGGCGAGCGCGAGGCCGCACAGCGCCAGCCAGACGCAGATCCGGGCGTTGACGGGCATCCTCTCTCTCTCTCTCTCGGGGGATTTGCGGGAGGTACGAGGGTCGAAGCTCGGCGCGGAGACTGAGGCCTCTGCCGGTCGGCCGGTCGGTATTTAAGCTCGCCGGGGTTCGAGCCGACGCGGCCGGGGTATGTCGCGCGGGCCTTGCGAATCGCGCGCAACGTTCGGCGAAGAGGGGGGGGGATCGGTACGCGCGTTCTTGGCGGTTTCGGTCGGCCGCGCGCGGGCGACGAATCGATCGAGCTTTCGTAATTTTGTTCAAACATTTCGCCCGCTCGGGATGCCCAGCTCTCTGTACACTCGCGGTGGCAAAGTCAAGAATGTCCTGTCTCGGCACTTTTGCGGATCGAGCGGCAGTGAACGTGCGATTTTGTGTGAGCATCCGATTCTCGGATCGGATGTTTCGGGAAGCGCCTTTATGACGCATGACGCGTACAACGAGCAATGTTTCATGCGATTTTTTGTTCGCTCGATTCCCCTCGCAAATATCGCATTGTTCTTGAAAAATCGCGAAGACATTGATCTTGGCCTTGAATTCCTGGACCGCGAGCTTCAACTATTTTTAAATTTCAAAATTACCTGTCTTTTTGTTTTTGTTCGAACGATTTCGAAAGCCTACGTATAATCTCGGATTATGCACGTAAGGCAGCAAGTGCTTTAGATATCGCTTGGACATATTCGTACGAGTGAAAAGAAACTTGAAATTTGATATCCTGGAAAATACTTACGCCACTGTGATATCATCACATCATAGAATATTCGTGTCTTGTGTACATTTATTGTTAAAACGTGATCGAGCTTTAACGCGAAGCCTAGAGATCACAGTGGAAAAAGTTTAAAGGCCAATGCAAGAATTATTGACAAAACCAATGAAGATTCTTGAGGTCATCCTCGTGGTATTGTCTCGAAATCTCGAGCTGTATCTCGTTCAAATAAAACCCAACTTGCGCAACCACTCGTCGACTTTACAAGCGGAATTCTTGTTTACGCATACCGATGTAATATTCGACCGAAAATGATGAGTACGGCATTTAAAATATTTATCGAGAATCGCCGTTCGAAGCTTGAAAGCAACGGTTTCGGACGATCGATGTGGATCGCGCAAGCTTCATTGTCAAAGTTAATAAATAAAATTGCGATCATTCGAGCAAAAATATTGATATAATTATATTTATTGCAAATGCGTTGGCTTCGTTCCTAGTACACGTCATTTCGACGCATGGACCTTGCACGTCAAGGAGTCAAGAGTAGCTTCTACCCCGAGATGCAGCATTGCTGCACTCCCCCTCATTCGACCGATGCGTGAAAATCAAATCAACGCGTGCGTAGTACGGATGTGTACAATTTTATTGAATTCGTTACAAACGAGCGATAAGTATATATACATATGATCATAATTGTTTTCCAAACATAGCAACGGACGAACGAGTGTACAGGAAAACGTACGAAGCGTGACGAAATACCCGTTACAAATACACTTCGGCCGACGGACGATCGGATCCAACAGCACGCCTAATCTGCATCCACGCGCCCGATCTTCTCCTCGGCAGAGGTCCCGACTCCCTCCGACCCCTCGACTCGAGCGTCGGCAGCCGCGACCACCGCACTCGGGCGAACCTCAATAACCGGTGCCGCCGCCGCCGCCGCCGCCGCCGCGACCCGGGCCGACTCCATATCGTCGACCTCGACCTCGGCCTGCTGCTCGCGCCCGGTGATCGCGCCCGGTGTCGCCTGGCCCGAATCCCCGGCCAGCGCCGATGCAGGACTCCCGCCCGTGGCGCTCGACGGCTCCAACAGCCGCTGCTGCTGCTTCATCATCCCGACCAACGACTTGATGGCCTCGCGCAGCTTGCACCTGCCGTCGTCGGGCCGCGGCGCTCGGGCCATCCCGGCCTCGCCGCGCGCGTCCTCGCTCATCACCAGGTACATCGTCTCCTGATGATCGCGCCGTCGACGGACAACAGGGTCGTGGGTGTATCGATAAGTTTTAGCTCTGTATACTCGTGACAGGTATATATATGTATATAAAACTCACCGCGTTGGGACTGTCGTCCGGGGCAGCCGCGGCTGGCGGCGGTGGACCGTTGAGGGCCATCGTCGGCGGGAGCTGGATGGCTGGGGCAGGGGGAGGAGGCGCGTATCGCGCGAAAGACCCTCGCTGGTTGAATGGTGGTCCGATCGGGAGCTGGACGAGCGGATGATTGCCGATGAAATTGGGGAACGGCTCGACCAGCCTCGGCGCTCGCGGGCCGGGAAGTTCCATGCCCTGGACGGCCCCGGGTTGTCTGATCAGGATGGGCTGCCCGTCGACCGGTGGAGGATAATAGTCGTTCAGCGTCCTTGGACCGGCTCTGCGAACAATCGATTTGATTCATCGATGGACTAGTCTGATGTGTGTATCATGGGGGAGGAGTAGTAAGAGTACACTCACGGCGGCTGGAGGAATTGTCCCGCGAGCTCGGGTCTTCCGAACGTGTTGGATGGCACAAGGTAGAGAAAGTCCTGAGCACCGCACGGCTCGGGCAGTAGCTCGGCTCCGACGATCAACAGTACGACGATTGAGAGTACAAGGTTACTGTTGGCTTTCCCGGCCATGATGAAGCTCGATCCAGCTCGTTGCACGGCGCGCATTGGTGCCCGGCTCGGGACGCGCGAGCGCTTTTATCTCGGACCGTTGGGCAATCGGGAGCTCTTTTTTGTTTGCTTTTGTTTTCATCATCATCGGATTCTCTTGTGCAGGATGATCGTGGTGTCGCGGTGTTTTGGATACATTGAGCGCCCGGAAGCGGTGCCAAAGTACACAATGTCACGGGGACGGCTGCACGAGGTTGCGTGCGTTGGAGGCGCATCGGAAAGATGATGTTTTTCGTTTCTCGGCCCGCGGTGGGTCTTTTCCGCGCCTGCGATTGAGACACCCTCTTTTGCTTTTGTTTGTAAATATCGTGTGCATCGCTTGATTCAGAAGGGAAGACTCGTTTTGTACCAGGTATTTTCAGGAGAGCCAGTCTTTTATAATTTACTGTATGCGAAAACTTGTGCAATCGATCCGACGATGTTCGAGATAAAAGTTGCCATTTTTTTGCATTCCTCTCATTTTGTCGTCCGTTTTTTGTCGGTCGTGATGCATGAAAAATATCTTGTTTGAATGTACGTTTCGCAAAAAACTTTATTGTCCGATTCATTTTGGACCCTTCTTTGGCTATTGTTGAAAGTTATTTTCAAAATAAAATTGGTAACATTCATTGCGTTGGCGGAGAATTTTAAGAATCGCATCGTCCGCCCCTTACGAACAAGCATACGTTCCTATGCAGCTTGCTGCCGTCCCAGGGGAAAAAAGTCGTTAAGTGACATTTTGGTTGAAAATGAGTTTTTTTATACGCTCACTCGTTTTACCGTGCTTGTAAAAATCATGAAAAATTTTTCAATCATTTTTTATAATTTATGGAAGATGAATGATCTCGGTAAAAATTCTCATCAGGTGACGAAAAAAGGGCGTAAGTGACATAAAATTTGGAATTTGCGTCGGAAAGGAGGCGCAAGAGCACTTACTGCCTTTTTACTCTGTAAAGTTTATGAGAGAGAGCATGGATTCCAAAATAAAAACTCCTTATGTACCTAAGGAGGTTTTTGCTCTGGAAGTAGCATAAGCTGGGATCTCGCTTACAAAAAAAAAGGCCGTAAGGGCAGAGCAGACACGTCAGCCTCATTCACGATGGATCGCAAATGAGATTTACGAAAAAAATTGTACTTATTGACTTTCTTAAGTGGTAGACGCATCGGTTTCCGGGGGTATTTACAGCCAAAAAAAGGCGTTAAGTGCACTTAACGCCTTTTTACAAAGGAAAATTCACCGTGCAAAGGGCGTAAGTACAGTTTTTCCAGTTTCCCGTTGGAAAATCGATTTAATTAATGAAAAGATCATGCCTTATTTACCCTAAAAACACTTTTTCTACTGTTGAAAAATTTCATTTTCATCATATTCTAAACACAATCAGTTTTTGTCGAATTTCTCAGTTGTGCATGAACTGCAATTAACGACTTTTTTCCCTGGGACGGCAGCTTGGGAAAAATAATACGATTCGAGTTTCTGGTAAAAAAATGCGTTCAAACTCCTAGCTGACAAAATTTTCTGTAGTAAATTGTTATAATGTGGAAGAATGAAATTGTAAATTAAAATACCCCAAATGTGTGTCGAGCTATATACATATATATTGCATCAATCAATAAGTATAAATTTGAAATTTTTAAAATTACTTCCTAAATCGTGTTTTTTTCGAATCGTACTCCTTTTTGCCAGAAATTTGAATCGGGTTGTTTTTTTCGACGCAAGTCGAACCCAGATTTTTTGTGATAAGTGACGATACAATCTCCGTATACCTATAACAGCAGTCTGTAGGCATGCAAGATGTAAGTATATTTGAGTATTATTATTTGATCTTTCGATGAATTATTTTCGTGCGGTATGACAAAAGTTGTATAGTTTTTCAAAATCGTAATATTAGTCTATCCAATTGAATGATGAAATCAAGTAAATTAATCGATGGTCAAAGATTAGCCTCCAATCAAAGACAAGTAAGGGTTCTTGAAGAAATAATCCACAAAAAATCAATTTAGAGCGCAATCTTTATTAAAAATATATGTTAGCCAATATTGCCTTAAATTTTTTTTTTTTCAGCCATTTCATTGATTTATACAAGTAAATAATGCGTTCAAACGCTTGATTTTCCAAAATTTAATAAATAATAGAAAATTCAACAGTCAAATATCGTTATACATTCGTAAAAATGTTTTCGCACGCAAACAGCCTCATTTTGTATGATAGGAATAGTAAGTACATAAATACAATCCGGTAAATTACTAACGTAATGGTAATCATGACAATACTTATTTTATTAAAAAAAAAAATAATCAAAACAATGCACGTAAGTATACGGAAAATATGCTGAGGTTTGTATTTCAAGAACGATCGTATCGTGTACATGTTTGTTTGGGTATGATTGTTGCGACATCAGCGTTTTGTGTGTTCTTCACTCGTTGCTTTAAAACTCAATTGCTCGGGGGGAAAAAATAAACCATCGGTATGCCATCACGAGGAGCGCCTAATTTTCGTCAAAGCTTCGACTTTGGAACTATCAGTGGCTTGTCCGCCACCTCTATCAACTCGGACCACCAGCTCGCTCTCTCCGATCCACCTGGATAGCATCGGAAGGCTTCCTCGAGACGCTCGTAGACCTAATACATAAGATATTTAACGTTATTTTTGTGGTTTTTTTATCATTGTCTTTATAATGAAATCGTCGGAAACAAGATGCGCCAAACCTACCTTCCCGTCCGACATGCCCAAAACCGAATTCAAAACGAAATCCGGAGGAGCTAGGGCATCTGCTATTGCAACGGCCTCTGGTTTTAATTCAGCGCACAAATTCAGTATGTTTTCTTTGACCAAATTGGCCATCTGGGGTCCGGTGCAGTAGCCACCTGCAAACAAAAATAATTCACCAAACAGATTTAATTAATAATAATAATAATAATGCAATATAAATATAACAGTAGTAATCTGGTGCACAGTAGCCGACCTTGATAAAATATAGTCAGATACTTCTCAAGGCAGGACAGCGCGTACAAGAGCACGAGTTTGTCCAGCACGACTCTAAGACTCGCCGCCTCCGGCACCGTCGGGATCAACTTGTTCAGCCTGACGACGCAGTAATTGATCACGATCCTCTGAAAAGTTCAGTTACACTCGTCAATAACACTCGAACACATTATATATCAGCCATCACAACCATCCGTCGAAACTCACCTCACCGTAGGCCCTGGCAAGATTAGCCGCCCTGTAGACCTGCGACCTGCTGCGGGCCGTGAAGCTGTTCGCCCCACGGGCCAGTTCCTCGTCGTACTTTTTCTGGGTCTCGACAACGAGCCACGTGATCAGCCACTCGTAGGCCTCCCTCGCGACTGTAAAATCGACATTTGCGCTATAAATCGGTAAGCCGTATATATGCATACGTGAATCGGTGAATCGCGTCACGATGTATCGTAACGACGATGGAGGGGGGGGGGGGGGCCTTACAA
>JAPYYV010022048.1:0-13506 GCA_030522625.1 Copidosoma aretas
GTTATAATTTATGAAACAAAATGATGAAACAAATCGTACATACAGTTTATTTTGCAAAATTAAAGGCAGTAAATTTAAATGTGAAAATGAATAAGAATTCGACATAACCTCCTTCGATGAATGTCTGCCATTGTCCGAAATGCGGTCCTTTTCTCGTAATGGCACCGATATCCGGACAATTTTCGACTGTTTAAAATACATGTATCCGCATATGTCCGAATATGGGCGCTTGGAGTATATTAAAAAAAATTAGTTTATAACTGTTGAGAAGACGTAAATTGAAAAGTTTTTTTTCCAAAAAATAAAGAAATGCAAGAACTTTCTGTTGAAACAATCGTTTCGTATCTACTGTGAAATGGTTTTCAAAAATAAAGAAAAACGCACATTACCTAACAAAATGTGTCCGAATAGGGGGTACTTTACCTTACGGCTGAGATTACTAAAATTTAACTATAACATACATAGATACCTAAAGAACATATCTTCAAAATTTCAAGACAATCGTGAATAAAGTGATTTTGGCAAAAACGTCCTTAATTGGTCCATATTGCGAGATATTTGTACAATAAATAAATAAATATCAGCTGCCTCCGACAGAGGACAATACGATATACCTATATACTTGGGGTCAGCAGCTATTATACCGACACTGCTGTCTGCTCATTGCAGCGTTGAATTGGAATCTCATGCGCATAGGTCCAAAAAGACTGATCAATACAATAAATTTTTTTCAATCAAAACTAACGTTTCATATATAAAAATCATATTGTCTGGTTTGTATTTTTTCTTTAAAAATAGCAGAATAATTTTCAAACATGTATTTTGGTTTGAAACAGAAAGTTGATTAATTGTTCGTCTCTGACTTCAGCGGTAGTAGTAAGGCGGCCAGGTAGGTATCTGTAGGCTCCTATATGTCCACAGCCGCACCAAAGCTTATTCTACGTATTTTGACCCCCCAATTACGAATTTGTTGGGTGCGAGCCCGAAAAATTCCGGAGTAAATTGTTGTAAGCAATTTACATGAACAATAAAACAATTTAACGTTTTTGACCCATATAAATTTTTTTCGGGTTACTTGGTTCATTCTAAATAAAAAATGTCTGTGGCCATTTTGTCGTAAAATGCTTGGATTCCGAATAAAAAAATAGAAAAGATGGAAAAATCATGAAATTTCATGAATTTTCAGTACGCATTATTCTTTTGGTGCATATTTTCTAATATACACTATGTTTCATTAGTTTTTGAATCATTATCAACGCGTTTCGACCTTTACAACACGATTGTGTAGGGTGCAAGTTCTTAACAGTGCCAGGGAAATAGTTATTAACAATTTACATAAACAAAACAAAAAAATGCGTTTTTAACAAAAAAAAATTTATTTAGGGTATTTAGCTTGTTATAAGCAAACAAGCTATCTTGCAATTTTTTCGTAAATGCATAGATTTTGCAGAAAACGACCTCTAGCATATATACGAATCTTTATGGTTTGTTCTACTTAGCAATTTTTTTCTGCGAAATCTAGCATTTTACGAAAAAATTGCAAGAGACATTTTTTGTTTGAAATGAACCAAGTAACCCGAAAAAATTTGGTTTGGACCAAAATCATTAAATTTTTGTATTTGTATATGTAAATTGCTAATAACAATTGCCTCCAGACTTTTTCGGGCTCGCACCCAACAAATTCGTAATTAGGGGGTAAAAATACGTAGAATAAGCTTTGGTGCGGCCGTGGACATATAAGAGGCTACGGATACCTATCTGGCCGCCTTACTATAGTCGTCGGAGCCCCCTTAATATAAAGAGAAACCCTTTTCTTCAACCATCGCGTGGAACCAGCATGCAGAAGTTAAACGTTCAAAAAATATTATTTCTATTATCTTAGACTTACTGAGACTAAAACCCACATCGTATGCTAAAAGCTGCACCTCAGTAAAGTTGTGATTGAAGAACGAAGCTACTGATAGTACTACTACAATTATTGACTCTACGTAGCTAGTAGAGTCAATTGTAGCAATAATCATTACTCTTTGAGACCAGAGTGTAATTATAAATACAACAGCTTTTCTAAAGTTGATTTTTTAATGGAATTTTCCAATAGTTTTACAAGTTTTTTCCCTATTCTACACGTATACCTAGAAAATGTGAGATTTTCAACCATAGAAATAATTTTTCAATCATTTAGAAAAACAAAACAAAAAAGAGAACCGGTGCATAAAAAAAAGGCATCGCTGACTAAATATAAAGATATGTAACTGCGTATGAAGTTGAACAAACAAAAGATGCACAGAGATAAAAACAGTTGATGAACACATGAAAAATAAATGGCTAAATCTACATAAAAACTGAACCTCTGTTCCACATTCGAGGCAGGACAGTTACATTTGTTACCAGAGAAAAAAAAAGAATCGTATCATACGCAAAATAGCTTATTTTAATTTCTTTTCAATCGACTGTGCTATAACTATAGGTCAATGTGATTGGTAAGGATTAGCATGGACGAGATATAGATGTATAGCGGTGTAGTAGTAACGAATATCAAATGCATGAATTCGCACATAGTTTTAAACGCAAATACAGTACTATACAGTCAACGCACGCAGTGTTGTCTCAATAGATATATAAGTAGTAACGTGAGCGGGAGATGTGCCGGAGTTCAAGCGCAGCCAATCAGAGCAAGCTAATTGACCGTCATTTTGTCGTGCTGACGTGCTGTGCCGTTGACGCTTCATTCCCGCTCCGTGTAATCGCAGCCTAAGGCCTTACTTCTTACGGTGTTTATACGACACCTTGTCAGGACTCAGGCAACACACCGTTTAGATACACACCCTCTATACACCCCAGCCCATCACCTTTTTGTCCCTCCCCCAAGTATCGAGTGCCGCAAAAGAAAGGACATAATATGTATGCATAGCAATACAATGAATACACAAATATATATAGTATGTATAATATATGCAGCTCAGAACAAGAGAACAACAACAACAACACCTAGATGCCCTCGATTTATCGTTGCGCAGAAGCAAAACAAACAGTCCCGCATATTCGTGAAATCATCATTTTTGTAGCGTGTGCCAAGCCGGTGGTTCAAAATGGCGACTAATCGAATTTCGCCCATTAGCATTCATCAAAGTCCGGATCGGATCGAGCGCTGCTTCGTATTTATTTTCTCTCTCGCGGACAGGGAGCCGGCCGGGGCACCGTAATCCGCGCAACCGTTAAACCCGGCCCGATAATTTCATTAGCAAATTAACCAGAGCAAGCGCCTCGCGCTGAAAACAATTTGTACGATCCCGCGAGCACAGAGCATTCATTGTTTCTCCGTCCGGCTCTCCCGATTCTACGCGCCGAACGCTCGCCGGGCGAATTTCATTACCGTCGGGGCCTCCCCGTCCCCCGCTCGCCCCCCTCGCTCCACATCGCGCGCTCTCGGCTTGCATCCCCGTCGCCGTCCTCTTTTTCTTTCATTCCTCCGCAGTTGTGCACCACCTATACAGGCCGCTGCCGCCGCGCTGTAATAATACCTCGGCAAACATTTCGTCGCGGCTCAACTTTTTGGATCGTAAAGTGATTAATAACTCCGCCCCGGCTCGGGCCGGCTTTGCGGCCCGATGCGCGGTTGTCGTTTCTGCCGGCTCGCTCTTTGTTTTTTCCTCGTTCCACGCGTCGGACCGAAACACACGCGTTGCTTTTGAAAATGTTTCCGCGCTGCTTGCGACCTCCTCCTCCTCCTCCTCCTCCTCCCGCCGCGCCGTATATACATGTTACCCATCGCGTACGAACGAGAGCTTTGAGGAAAACCGGAGTATCGATTGGGAGCATCGAATAATTTTAATGCCGCGCGCGCGCTCGACATTCGTCGCTGTTAATTCTAATTTTCTTCACTTAACCTCGCTGATATCAGCAGGAAGTTTTTTTTATTGCAAACTCAAGCCAGAGGGCTTTTTTGAATAATTGGTCGCTTATAACGTTGGTTCATCGTGTTATTTGTGCAATAATGGCGAGCATTTGTTTTCCCAAGGTCATTTATTTTTTGAAACCAATGTAAAACGATGTCTTTGGGGGAAAAGTATACGCAGTATACCTGGATAGCCACGCTATTACGGTACAACTGGGAGATCCAGCTTATTTATGTAAAAGCCGCGATTGATCATTCATTAATCATCAGAGCGGTCATTGTGATTATACTTAACATGGACGCAGCGCGATGTTGAATATTATCGGGAAGTTTGATCCCGTTGTACATCAACCAGAGGTCAAATATCATTCTGCAACAGCTGGGCTGAGTTGTTCAATGTAAATCAAATCCAGAGTTTCTACAAATCTGGTGATTTAAAATTCCCCGATTTCCAGGCGTACAATACAAAATTTTCAACATTCTTCAATCGAATATGTTTTGTACATTAAATGATAATTTGAAAAATATAATCAAGTGTTATGATTAAGAGTCGTGTGAAATAGTAACAGTAATGATAAATGAATGAGCAATAAATAAATAAGTACAAATAAACTTGATGCAAATATATTTATTAAGAAAAATTATTAACAATCATAATTACATTGCGATTGTTTTTTTCAATAATAAAGCTACTCTTCAATTTTCTGAACTTTTTTCGCGCTATCTGAGTTTTTGTCTGGGAATATTTTGTTTATTCATGTATGAGTAGATTAAAATTTTGAAAAGTTACTTTTCCAGGATCTCACAGGTGTATCCGCACAGTTGTCTATTTTTGGTGAAATTTGCGCACACCTGGTGCTATGGAGCGTGCATTAATTATTATAATGTATACGCTCGCGAGCGCGTTGGCACGGTTCATTAGAAGTGATGCGATGAAAATAACGCTCTTCCTATTGCACGGCGTGTGCGATGTGCCACAATGCGTACGAAAAAGCGTGATGAAATACGGTACATTACACGCATGAGTAATAACAAATTTTAGTGTTTTTTGATCTGTTTTCCGAGAACAAAAAAAAGTTAAAAAATTTGGGTAGATCACTCCGGGTGTAATACATAGTTTCTAGTTGTATTCCCGCGTAAAAATGTGTCAATTTAAACCAACTTTATTTTATTAAGTCAAGTTTAGCAAGTTCGATAAAAAAATTTTAAAACGTTTTTGACGCATCATTCCAAAACTTTCTCAATCCTTACCGCTGTTGCATTTCACTTAAAAAAAAGTTAAAATATACTTTGTAAAAAAACATTAAAACTTTGTTTGCAAATTAAATGATGAATCTTTAAAATAACTTGGTATGAAGTTAAACAATGTTTTTCCGCTTCGTTCAAAGTTAGTTTCAAGTTTTTATGTGTCTGCTTTTGTGCGGGTGTGCGTGTGTGTGTATATATAAAGCGCACAAAGTAAGATCTTTATGCCCCGTAGCGCTACACAATCGCACAATTAACTTCACCCCCATACAAGTGCGTCTCCCTCCAACAAATTGGTAGAAACGTAACGAAGAAATAATCGATAGATCAATCACCCCTGTTCGACACGGCTCATATAATTCATTGGGATCCGGAGGGGAAGTTTGCTAGCCCTCGAGGAAAATAACCACCCTGGGTGTCTCACAGCATCTGCGAATAAAACCTACCGGCGACCACTCAAATTAAAAGCGAAGCCTAAACGGAGGAGCACCGATACATTGTCCCTAACTCTCTTCTTTTATGTACGAAATAAAAAGCCCCCTCCCTGCATTTCCGAGCGAAAACAGCTTAACCTCTCTCGCGCTAGCGATCCAGCGATTAGCTGAAATAATACACGCATTAAGTAACGGGCGACGGCCGCTCGCTCGTCGCGATTGCGAAACGTTTTTGCGCAAGGCCGGTAATAGCATTACGATTTTTACGAGGATATGTAATTGGGCACGATTTTATTAATCCTTCTCGGGTACAAAGGCCCGGTCTGCATAATTTTACGCGTCTGAAGTAACGGGACGAAAGCGCAGCGTGCCGAGTAGAATGCTCTAAAACGCGCGATTTTTCGCAACAGCGGCGAACCGATGTTAATGATCGAAGTGAGTCAGTTTCGGCGTCGATCTATCGTGCACGACGGAATTTTTCGTCGAAACCCATTACACGTGCAAGTACACTTTACGCGAGGACCGTAAGCGTGTTTTGGAGCAGCTGGGCGAACGATTCGCGACCCAAATCCCCGAACGATTGGCTTGCCCTGCATTTGACGCTGTACTTGCGCGGTATGATGGTAACAATCATGAATTATGCATAGCCTGCGACTCAATGGAGGCGAGAGCGCCACAAAAACTTTAAAAATCACATGTCGACGGACGAATGCAGAGCACGAGGTTTCGGACGAAAATTGTGACCCGCGGAGCGCAGGAGCCGAGCAATATGCTTTCGACGCTATACAGCAGCACATTACACTCCTCTCGGTACAGCGCCGGGGCCCGATCGTGGTGTGGTGTGTGATGTACAGAAAAGACGAAGTATCCTTGGGGTCATGTGTCGTCAACCCAACCTATTTCTAATTTATGTGATTCGGCGTAAATACCGCTATACTTTATCACTTCATCGATGAGTATATGGTGTAGAGTCTCCGCTGAGGTAAAGAATATAAGGTACCGGATGGATATTTGAGAGAAATTTTCGCTTTTGCGATGCATACCGTACAGTTTGGCAGAGCCACAGAGGCGTAGTCACGATGTGTACTATGTGCGTGCATAGAAATGTCGACGCAGTATTACGTGAGCCTCTTAAACCATTGACTCCAGCACAAATGAGGGTTGCTGCACATCCTGATCGAGCCCCGACTGCACCCGCTCGCTCACCGATCGATCCATCGGCTGATTTACTCATTTCACTCGCATCCACGCAGTAGTGCTCTGTATCGATCCACCCTTCTCCGTCTTCGTCGTTGTCAGCTTCGGGGGTAATCGCCATTGCGCCGCTGGGCCGCCGTACGACCCGTGAGCACGCACGCGCGCACGGACAACTACAGCTCGCGTGCGAGGTGTTTTTGCTCGATTCGATTCCCATCGTTTTAAACGCTTTTCTCGGAAGGCGTCCTCTGGCGTTCGCATTGGGGCGGGGGGGGGGGGGGGGGCCCGCCCCCCGGGACCCCCCAAAAACAAAGAACTCCCCTGCCTTGTTTTCCCCGGGGCCCCCCGCCCCGGGGGCGCAGCCACCTGGATCCATCAATAATCAAGTATCTACCGGCCTATGTTTACCGCGGGCTCCGCTGCACGCGCTCGGTCGTCGTGCTACGGTGCGGCGTCGATCTTGTCGATTATCGATGGATTAGTAGCCTCATTATAGTATATGAGTACAGTAGACACGAATGTCCCGCAGTTCCTGGCAGTCGATATGAATCTCGCGTCCGTCCAATGCCGGTGTCGATAATTATCAACGTCATCGCGATTCAAAAGCCCGCAGTAGTATTGAGCGTCCACAGAGCGCCACCAGATCTTTCGTAATAGTTTGATGAACATCGTTCGGTTGATTTTATCGTCGTCGTCCGTCGTCGTCGTCGCTTTACGCCCGTTTTCTCACGATTTGGCGTAATGCATCGAGATAACGTTTTATTTTTCACCGCGGAACTATAGAGCTGAATTTTTCCTTTATCTCTCGAATGACATCGATTGACGTCCGGCACGCAGGAGCCACGGGGCTCCGGTGATTCATTAATCCGATGATATAGTGATGATGATAATTTCGATATCGTTTCGAGACAATTAGTCGTTTTCATGGGCTGCCCAATGACAGAGAAACCGACGCATGAATAACGTAGAGGAGAAATCGCAGCGGTATACTTGAGGTGAGAGGGAAATAATAATGATTAAAAGTGACCGCGCGCGCTTGAGTATTGTGCATTACAGGGGGCAGCAGCAGCATGCACTAGCACGTCACTATACTGAGGTTCACGCGAGTTCACGCTCACGCGGCTGGCACGCGATAACTATTTATGAGTAGATATCATTTTGTACGCACTTACAAAAAAAAAAAAAAAAAAAGGAAAAAAGGTGGCACTTTGGGAGTGACTGGTGGTTGAAAGCTAGTGCTTCATATGTTATTGGCTGACTAGAAAACGCTCATTCAACAATCTTGCGATGCACAAATTTTTCATCATTTTTACTTGATCTTCTTACAAAATTCAAGATACAGCAAGCCCTGGATTGATCATATTTAGTGAAATCGATGAACTATCCAGACTGTTTCCGTAAATCAGCTGATTTGCTTTACCTCTCATTAGTTCGGGCAAGGGCGCTCTACATGTGCTTTCCGTGACGATTTTTCTTGCGCTTTTTCGCCGGAGACTCCTAGCCCCAAAGTTTCACTCGAGAAAGCACTAGCTATTAGCGTTCATCGCACATAGTGCTTTCTAATGGATTTTGCTGAAACTTCGACAGGATGTTCGTAGTGACGTTAAGATGTTGAATCTCAGGTTTTGTATCATTTCACTGCACCGTTTTTTAAATCTTATAAAAGAATCACGTAAAATCACATTTGCAAATTTGTTTCTTTTTTTTTTTAATACGCATACTACTAAAAAGACAATGTTAAATCTTCAGAGAGATCCACAAGCTTTTTTTATTATGAATGAATAAAAAGTGACGAATTATGAGTTGGTGAATATGACAGCGTTGTAAAAAGCGCGAAATTCAAAAATTTGTACAATTAAATGTAATAAAGAAATAGTTATTATGGTTAATAAATTGTATAAAATTTACATAAAATACCTTTTGCACAAAAATTGTAAACAACAACTCTTATACCTATATACTCTAAAGTATGCGTGTATGTATTGCCCCTCATACGGCACCTTCGCCTCTTTAACATTTGCCCCTGCTAACTGTGATGAACATCCTCAAAAAAAAAAAAAGAGAAAAAAAACAAAGCCCAAATGAACGCACTCGAAAATTTCCCAAACGATCATCGGTTACCTGTACCTATACTTTCATCTTCGACGGGTCTTTCAATTCGTCCCAATCAGTGACGCAGATGCCGTAGGGCGTGCTAGTGTGGAGTCATAGGTACGCGCTTTCAATAGAGCACTAAGGTATAATATACGAAAGGACCGCGCAGGTACACAATACTGGCGCTTCGGATCGCATTTCTCTTTGTCATTTTTTTTCTTTTTTCTGTTTTTTCGTAGTTTACTGGGACATCAGATTCCTGTGGTCGTCAAAATGTAGTTGATACGCTAGAGGACAGAGCGTTGACACTCGCATAAATCTACTAATGGACCGGTACAGTCATCCGAGTACTCACGCGAGCTCGCCTCTATTTGAATTGCAGTTTAATTTGAAAGCTGCTGATTTCGGTAATATAACCATAAAGTATAGATGAAAACGCATTCTCAATGAAAAGACGATTGATTATTCGTGTGTTTTCACTATAAAAGCTGCAGCAGTTATTTAAGAACAAGACTTGATGCAAGAGATTTTTCTTTTTTCACGCCAAAAGTTTCGTCGAGTAATTTTCGGGGGAAAAAATCGTCGGCTAAACCATCTCCGAGTTATGACAAAAATATGGCAAAAATATGTCCAAAAACTCGGAGCCATAATTTTTTGACTATTTTTCATCATAGTGGCATATATATGTATGTATGTATGCATAATGCACTTGAAGTCCAAGCGAGGGGTATATACAACGAAACAAATTTTTTACCCATTTTTCATAATAATTTTATTTCTCTGCCTCATCTTAGGTAGCGGGAAGTTAAATTGGTTTAAAAAACTGTACATGATGTATCGAAAGAAATAAAATTACTTTTTTCTCAATTTCCACAAAATCTAAGTCGTCAACATAATATTTTTATGATCACAATAAAATGAGCAGATAAAGAGCTAAAAGTACGCTTTTGAATCACAAAGACTTAGCGTTTTTTTTTCAAATTCAATAAACCCGATTTTTTCGACAATAAACCCGCCAACCATGCTATCTCTTTTTGCTATCAAATCTAGGATAATTGATTTACACTATCGCCAATTTTTTTCATTACGTCAGCATTTAAGTAAAAAATGACGAAGCTATCTCAGAGATTTACTCCAGGAATTAACATGGATATGGATGTTTACAGATTGTTAAAAAAAACCGTTTTATCTAAGTGCTTCATTTTTTTTCTATGTTATATCTCAACCATTCAAAATATAAATAAACCTTAACTTATTACGCTGTAATTGACTGCGGCCTATACGAACCGACATAGATAATTATAGTTTTGCACCACGTAATTAGACTATTTCGATAAAATAAGCTGAAAGAAGCTTGATGTAAATGAAGTTTAATACTTTCTCTTCAACGTGGTTGAAAAAATTTACAGAAAAAAGTGTTAAATAAATAAAAAAACTTCCGTTTATCTACTGGTATAGATTTTTCAAGCTCATACTAGTAGATGGACGCGCAATAGATCAGTGTCAAAAGCAGATAATGCACATTCGATTACAAATATGATCTTAATAGTACTTAAAAAAAATTGTTTGTTCGGTCAACAGTCCGTTTATACAAGATGTCTGCCAAAAAATAAATCATAAGCAATGCCCACATATTTGACATGCCCACAGATTTGACAGTGGCGTTAAAATCAGTATATTTGTTGTGTATCAAATCTACAGCTGTTTACATGCTCTAAAACTAATTTGAAAAACGTTGGGGAAACTCAAAATTTTTTTTAATGCAAAATTTCTTATCAATGAAAAATAATAAAGTAACTCATTATTAAAATACTGTTAAAATTTTTGTGAAATAATTATTTGCTTCGTTTATTAACTGTGGTCACCTCGTCCATCTATTCGGTCCATCATCATCCACTTACTAAGGTTTGAGAAATATTTTTGCATTTTTATTATTTGTATTTTCATAAATAATGTATGCATCTCACAAACACGATTATTTTCTTAACGGTTCATATATTGAGTAGTTAACCTCTACACTGAGCATTTCAAAAATTTTCCAGGAATATCAAAGTATTACGCGACTGAGCTTATCAGGACAAACGCAAAAGTTCTTGATCTTGACCGAATTTTGGTATAATGGATACTTTCCATGATGTTGTTGATAGAAAACAGATCGTAACTAAGCTCTGGGAAAAGACTTTAAAAAGTCCTCCAGCTTTCTCTGAATCAACACATTTGTTATCTAATGAAAATATATCTTCCGAGAAAATAAAGTGTCAATAACTACTTGTATAATATTGCATACAGAAATATCAAGAAAATAAGTTTAAATTTGTTCTATAATACTTAAAAAGCATTGTAAGCGAATAAATAAGTGGCACCAAAATGTTCTCTCTACGCATTTCCAAAGGAGATTTTTTGGAGTAGGAAAGTTAAACGTTTCACACATTAAATATTCCAAGAGAATCGAGAGATATCAACAGCATATTTATGTGATAAAATTATATTGGAATGTAAAGATCGAAAAACACCAAAATGACCGTTCTATCATTGTGAAAACAGAAGCACGTTGATATAATTAAAAATAAGGTGTACAAACACGTTGGTTTGTGTGGGTGCTACTTTCTACGATCAAGAAAAACATTTTAATAGCATTGTCTGAAAAATGTACGATGAAATATGCAGGAAGCTTATCTACGGGATGTAATTCAATATAGTCATTTGTCATGTCTCACCAATCATAGTGTTTATCTGCTTAAGTAGTGTGCATGACTCAATAAGATCTCAGCCATTCTACGTCTTATCGTCGATAGAAGGAATAATACAAAAACATGACGCATAAAAGAGAGAATTAGCCAGTAATCAAATTTCACGAAACCAATAATACTAAAAAAAAATTCAGTGTTTCTTACGAAATATAATAGCGAGTAGTTTTATAAGATATGTAAACACAATGCTATGGCCACATGATCTGAAAAGACTGCAAAATTTCGAACTAGATTAGACTATTCCGTATAATATTGGAGTTGGAGAAAAATAAACTAGTGCATAATTGTATGAGACTCACGTACCATATATCACTGTTGATTTAGTTAAAAAAAACGACATATTGGGTACCTTATTTGGATTGATCTTTATTTTTTTGATCACCATAATACTCCATCGCATATGCACTAAGTTGTTTGGGCGATATAAGTTGCTATGGTTACGAGTATACATCATAATATGCACTGAAAGTCGAACTGTGCTAATGTTACTTTTTCAAATTAAAATTTATCAACTAAAGTAAGTTTAGCAGTTACACAGTACTAACATTTTTAATATATCCATACATATTAAATAGTGTTAAAATTATTAATAATAATACATACATCTCTCTCAATAATTATTCTAATAATTTTTATCTCACTTTAATTGCCACTGAGGTCAGATAACCTCAAATATAGGGTAAGGATTGCAGTTTTATCATGATTAGGAGGTATAATCGGACAATATTTAACGCCATTTGCAAAGTACACAGATTCCTTTACTTAGAAAGGTCGCATATCGCCGCCTCAACATTGTAAAAAATTGCCAAATTTGATAAAAAGCCATTTTACTCCACCTTTGCAATGCAATTTCGCTTTGTTTACATACATTAAGTCATTTCCGAAAGCAGCCACCAGAGTGGCAGCACAGGCGCTTACACATAGCGGATACGTTACTCGTACACGTTATTGACATAGCTGCAGCGGTTCGTTGAAAAATTTGACATGAATAATGTCAGTTTTCTACTGCTAGTTTGTAATAAAATAGTAGTTTTCGTCACAAATGTGCATCTCTCTAGGGAGGTCCCTGGGATCGTTGGGACCTCCCTGATCGGATGCACATGAGTCACGAATCCCATTTTTCCTACCGTGGGTGTACCAGGGTTGCAAAAGTGCCCGAGGTAGGAAAAAGGATTCTGTAATAACGGTGCCACTTTAACGAAAAAAATGAGGAGTAATACAACTACACGCGGTACATCGAACGTGTTATTAAAATTTTAATAAGTACTTGATGAACAATTAAATTGATTGAAATTATTTCTATCATGTGCTCTACCAAATCAAATGATATTTAAGAGAAAAAATTAATGCACCAAAGCTACATGACATCCTATAGTATAATTTACGTAGACTTGCAAGTATGTGGAATATGTAGTGTAGGCAAGTTTTGTACTCTACAGAGCCATCTTAATACAGTCAGTCTTTTCCAGGAAATAATATTATTCGGTAGAGCTGGTAAAATAGTTGGTGAGTCATCCTTTTTGTTATTTTTAAAACACTTATTGATACTATCAAAATTTTGCAGGAAGTTTTTATATGAATATGAAAAATTAAAAAAATGTACTGCAAATTACAATTTATCTATAAAATGATTTCTATTAATTATTCAAATGAAATGTTTGTTGATAAGCTATCAATTACTTCATTAAATAAGAAAGTAATTTCCGACTAGTAGTTTTCGTCAATAATAATGTGCCCAAGAGGCTGTTGTAATCACCCTGGCCGGATGCGCATAATAGTGGTTAAGGAAATTTTCGTATTGTATTGAAATATCTATGAACTGATAATATTTAAGAATAAAAGGATTTTTTACTGCAATGCAAAAATATGTTAGGAATCATAAACAAATATA
>JAPYYV010022051.1:0-13281 GCA_030522625.1 Copidosoma aretas
CACATAGTTGGCGATCTTAGCAAAAAGAATATAGAGAAAAATTACACTCGTTTTCTCGAAATCGCCTCCAACGGATCACTGATTACTTACTAAAGTAAATGTATTGCTGTTTTAAAATTAAGAAAACGATTAACGAATAAAAAACGTCAACTCAAGAACAATAACGTACTTATGTCAGCTACTACGGCTGTAAACGAAAAGACAAAAACAAAAATTGTATTCTTTGTATAATATTTTGTTGCTTCATGCGACAAAACAGATGATCATTTGGAATAGATAACGTTCTTTCATTAGCCATTACGGCTTAAAGCGACAGAACAACAGCTACAAATTTATTCCTTGTATATTACGTTGTTGCTAATTTGGTGCTTCATTTTAAGACACTAAATTTTTAATGAAATTTGTAACCAAGAGTTTAAAACAAGATTAAGATAAAACAAAATTTTTACACGTCCAGACCTAGACCGAGACAAGATTAAGAATGTTTGGGAAACATAATGCAAAAGAATTGCTAATATCATCGTATATTACGCTAACAGTATTAAGTGGCGACCCCTTCTTCTAAGCCGGTACATGATTTGTTTTTAATTTGTTGCTAATTTGTAACGCTAGAAAAAAATTTGTGGCCCGTAACCGCACTAAAATATGACATAAGCTGCTAGCTTGATACCAGGCCAGCAGCGCGCATTGCGTTATCTCGTCATGGGGGACAGCTACAGAAAATCGGGAGGTGACATAATTTGTTGATAATTTGTTGCTGAAAGCATATGCAAAGATCGATTTTGTTGCCGATCTCCTCGGGCTTGGAACGATGGAAAATCGTATCCAGGGTATCAAGCCAGCAGAACATGTCGCATATTTTGAAATAGGAACGAGCTAGACCATTTAAGAGGACGTAGGAGCAAACTGATTAACTAAGTGCAGTGCTGCAAACCTAAAGATACCAAAAACCTAACCTTCGTGACACAATACAAGATAAAGTCATAGCGACAGTGCCGACAGTACAATCCAGTTTGTTTTCATTTCAGTAGATGGCGCTTCACATATTTTTCGAAAAGTTGGCTCTTCAAATTAAAAAATTTAATCAACTCGTTAATTAATGAGCTTCCTTGTTTAAAATTAAAACATTTTAATCTCATGCACCAAATATTTGTATTGAACCGCGTCTAAAGCCAACAACAAAATAAAGACGATTTATAGTCTATTTAGTAATATTATTCTCCTCCAGATGAATTATGCTTGAGACTTCTATTTTATCAACATCATCCAAATATCCCATAGGGCACCTGCATTTATGTGGTCAAATGATACACTTGCTCGTTCAATTGGAGCATTCTGTGTATTTCATCATTCACATGGTCATGCAGGTGTAAGTTTTTCAAGGTGACTGGACTTGTACTGCTCATTTAAAAAGTTGTAATCTTTAATTTTTCAGATCAAATAAATGTTATCAATCTTGAGTTTGATGCAAGTACAAAAACCAGAGGATCTAAAGATTTTTTAAATAAATTTTTCCTCCTGTAGATGACTTGACACTTCTACTCAAACAATAAGTTCATACAGATTGAAATACATCTGTAATTATATGTTCAAATAGTACAGTTGCTCAATCAATTTGAGCATTCTGTGCATCGCATTTTCACATGATCATGCAGGTGTAAATCTGTCCCTACACTCTGTAAGTTTCAATGCTTTTTGAGAGGTCTTACAAAACATACTTATAAACTAAGTAGTGCAAATTCAACTATATAAGAGTTTTGAAAAATAATAAAAATAATTTTTCAGCAGCTATTTACTGAATGAATAAATTAATAGTAATAGTCAAAGATTATTTACAATGATCATTAAAAAGTTCCAAGTCAAGTACAATATGGTTGAAAGATAGTTGGTGACAAAAAATGTTTATTTTTGGGTGTACTCATGTGCATTGAGTATTCACACAGCATTCCTTTTGTTACATGACATATGACGAAGTTTATACAAATACCTGCTCCTTAATGTGTCAATTTCAAGCCCAGATTGAAATTATGCCACTGTATTTGAAATAAAAATGTCCTGCCAGCTATCTTACTGTTAAGCTCCATTTTCTAGCTTTAAATTTTTCATCCTTCAAAAGCCTTCAATCATTAGGAATAAAAGTTGAAACCTAGCGCTGACTACTTACAGCTGTAAATGCTTGGTTTAAAACCCAATCATAATAATGAATTTTCAACTGATTAATTTCTGATCTACAAAAGTTTATTTTGCTTAAAAATACAATAAAGATCTTTCCCAATACATTCAGGGATACATTTATCAAACTATAACCAGCTGTGAAAAGTAATCTTCATGCGATCCAAAGCCAACAGTTTCATTATGAGTTTTTTAAAAAAAGTCTTATGAAATTTCAGAGTAAAGAAAATTTGTTTTTAAAGTTCGCATATTGAAAATTACTAGTTGAAGATTTTTTACAACATACATTTTCTAACAATCTATAACTCTAGATGTCTGTGGTCAGTGCCAGAATCAAACTTTTATCTTATGATTAAATTATTTTGCAAATTCATTTTTCATATTCCAATTTGCACTTTCAGCAATTTTGCACTTTTATTGTTGTACTCTGAGACGTTAAAATGAAAAAGTTATGCTTGATTTTAGTTTGAGCATTATCCTCCGACCAATGGCAGTTTGTTCTTCACAAAACTTGTTTTAACTTTTTGTTAAAGCATCCTAGGACAAAACAGAAAGAGTAAAAAGTCGTCCATGTTGTAATTTTTCTCCAAAATAGTACTTTTCTAAAGAAAAAAAGTTTAATCTTTTCGCTAACTGACTGACAGCTGTGGACATAAAAAGTAGTCCGCGACAAGATTCAACTTTTGTTCTGGTATTTAAAGGTTTTAAAAAAAAGCATTATTTTGGAGTAAAATTGCAGTTGAGACATTCTCTTACTTTTCATGTTTTTTCCTAAAAGGCTTACAAAGTTAAAACAAATTTTATGATTAACAAACTGCCACCGGTCGAAGGACAAATGATCAAACTAAAATTGAGCATAACTTTTTTTCTGAACTTCTTAGAAGAAAACAATAAAAGTGTAGAGTTGCTGAAAATGAAAATGAAAATAAGAAAAATGTGTTTGCTAAATGTTGTAATCAGGAGATTGATACCACAAACATCTAAAAATTCTTAATATAGACTTGAGACACGATTTTTTTTTTATTAAAAAATAACATGAAGCTCTCCATCAAGAAACTCAGAGAATCAAAGAGCATAATCAGTTGTAAAAACTTGCTGGGTTGTTGATGTACAGCTTCAGATAGTTCTTTATTTATAACTCCATTGGCATGGTTCAGGTACTCGTACTGCATCTCACCAGGTACGATAAGTTTGACCAAGCCATCTAGAGGATCTTCATTGGCATTGTAGGCTGCAAGTGTTGTAGAACATTCATTGATTGTTTGGTG
Source organism: Copidosoma aretas (assembly GCA_030522625.1). Lineage (NCBI taxonomy): Eukaryota > Metazoa > Arthropoda > Insecta > Hymenoptera > Encyrtidae > Copidosoma > Copidosoma aretas. The sequence continues at coordinate 3,441 of JAPYYV010022051.1, forward strand.
ACTGTGAAGAGATCACACGTTGAGTATAGTTGATTACGAAATCGTGCTGGCATCAATTGAAATAACTATTGAATATTTTTATATAGAGTAATGAGTCAACTTGTAAGGATACTGTCTACTAATGAAAATATAAGTTGATGAAATCATTAGGCATGCTTTACTGTTCGACGCTTTGAATTTTGCTGGTTATAAGACAATGACATAATCCATTGTTTTATTAGTTTATGCCAACTAATTAAAAAAAAAATACAGTACCTGTCTATCAAGCCCCAGTTAAGTACATTTAAAAATGTCTGCAGCAATTCCAATAACTCAATGGAGACATTTCCAACGTGATCTGTTTTACGATCATGAACAGGCGATACAGTCAATTCAGCTGATGGGCTTACACTGACAGTCAATCCTAATGGAAAGAAAGTAGTCTCAACTTAAATAATTTATTGTCAATGAGAAAAATTATATATCGCTGGAAACAGTTTTTACGCTTGAAAAAACAAAAAGTTATTTTACAAAATTATGTATTGAATAGAAGAATAAATATAAAGTAAAACGAGATTACTCTGAATGAATACAAAATAGTTTAAAGTCAAGTGCTGGGATGTTAATGAACAGCTAAGTCAATTGTATTTTGTCAATTTTCTAATTTGAAGAATCTTTAATGACGGAGGCGAGATGTGTAATGATAACTTCATCAGCGTGTAGAGCCATCATGACACCATACACTATAATTAGTTGATGAGAACGAAGACAATTGAGTTTTGTCAAGCTCCAAACTTAAAGAACCTTTGATGACATCATAGGTTGGATGTATTATGATACATTTCTCAATCAGAACTATGATAAGGAAATCACACTCCAACGGGCTTATAATATGCTTGACTGCTCCAGGTTTTGGGTTTTTCTTGCTACAAAATGTTTCCGTGATAAATTTTACCATTAAAATTTTACCAGTAGACATCAAACAAAATAAATTACCTTTTTGTCAAGTTTTATTTCCCAGCTTTTAAATTTTTCAACAATCAATAGAATCGCATAGAGACGTCGATTTAATAAGATATTCTCTATTTTATCAACCAGCGATATACTTATATGAAAGAACTTAGATTATTCAACCATATGCAGTCTATTCCCTTTCCAATACTATCAGTCAAGTCCACTGGAAAAAATAAACATTTAGTCTACTGTTAAATTGGATGGAATAAGCTTTGAAAATTTTCGATAACTTTAATTCACCTGTGAGTATGCAAAACCAAGCTGTTAGGTTAGCCATCTCTGATTTTCCAGTTCACCTACCTCTGCACTTCAGCTTTGAATTCTAGCCATAATTTAATCCTTCTTGCAATATAAACAAAAAAATTTACTGATATTTCAACACTTTTTTTTATAAAGGTATAATACACTGAAATTTTATATCAGCAGGAGCTTACCACAATAACGTTTACTATCTCAAATTTGGTGTTCACTTCACAGATCATGCACTATAAGGCACTGCTTCTGTGTACACTTCCACGGGTAACTATACTAATCGTAATAAATGCGAAGCGATAACTCATGATTAGTACACTGATGAGAAATGTGAAAAACTATAATAAATAAATACACAGCAACACTGCACTATACTACTGCAGACAGCTACGTGACAAGCGTGATGTGCATGTTTGATGTATTTTATGTACATATGTAGCGGTTCCCGCAGACCAAACAAAAACGCACCGAAAACAACGTCTTGTTCCGCGAGCGCAGTGGTAGCGTGCGCCATCTTTAACCGTGCTTTTAATTTAAAGGCGTCGTACCACCTATGCGATACGCATGTCGCCGGTGTCTCGGCCTCCGCAGTCCTGGGTGACTCCGTCGAGGAAACGCCGCGCGCGCCGACAGCTGCAGAAGGAAGAAGAAGAGTTGCAGCAAGCCCTGCTGGCAATTCTACCTTCCGAAGAGGACAAGCACACAGCCTATCCTCAATCACCGCTGTCACCTGCAGCCAATATGGCACCACAAAACTCCAGCTGCCTTGTTTCTGGGCAAAGTCTCTGGCTGCGTGGTTTGTGCAAGTTGAGGCGGTTTTCGACTCTGGCTACAGCTCGATGTCAGCCGCCGAAAGTAGCTTGGCTCAGGCCGAGATTAGAAAGCTCAGTGGGGCCAATCGCCGAAAAGCTGGCCAAAATTAGAAAAAAAAATTTTTAATTTGGGTCTTTTTTTGTGTTGGATTGGGTGAAGTTATAGTCTAAGCGTCATAAAATACATATATTTTCCTACCTCGGGCCTTTTTGGAACCCTAGTACGCCCTCGGTAGGGAAAACAGCGTTCGGCACTCATGTGAATCCGACCAGGGGGGGTCCCTGGGCCCGAAGGCGCCCCACAGTGGGAAAAAAGGGGTGTTTTTTTCTGGAAATAAAATGGACCCAACACAAATGAACCAATCTTGATAATTTTTTTTGGAGCTTATAATCGGATACAGAATATAGAAAAATTGTACCGAAGTCAAAACATGTGAGATAAGGGGGTGAAAACTACCCTCAAAGTTGAAAAATTGGTCGAATACTCAAGTTCATAATTGAATTATTCGAAAATTGTAAAAAAAAGTATGTACAATTGATGAATATTAGTAAATAAGTATTCATAGTGTCCTATTGTACATGAAATAATCCATTTCAGATTATTTTAGGAGGTTAAAACTACCCTTAAACGAGCTAATATACCCAAAAGTTTTAGTATTTTTTGTAAAAATATTTTTGTTGTTTGCTTGATAACAATAAACATGTATTATGCAATAGCAAACGTTTAAAAAAAATTATATAACATTAGGGGAGGGGAGGAAACAACTCCTAAAATAGAAAAAAATGCAGCAGATCCCTACTTTATTACCAAAATTGATGAAAATTTTTTTGTGATCATTAATTTAAATATTTTTAGGGGTGTAAACTACCCTTAAATAAGCTCAAATGAATAAAATTTTATAGGTACATCATAAAAACTTGTTCTTGTTTGCTAAGTAAGAATGATTCGTTATTACACAATATTTTCCATACATAAGAAATTGTCACACATAAGGGGTGAAAACAACCCCTAAAATTCGATAAAAGCAGCAGATACTTTCTTCATTACCAATGTTATTGGAATTTTTCTATAACCATTATAAATAAGAGAATATTGGAAAGGACAATTCCTCAAGTTTACCTATACACAATTGATAATTCACATTAGTAAGTTTAATGGTGTAAACTACCCCTTCATAAGCTCATGTGAATAAAATTTTAGAGATGTTTTATGAAAACTTTCTTTCGTTAACTGAATAAAATAAATTCATTTGGAAACATTATTTTACCAAAATGAAAAATAATCACTCTTAAGGGGTGAAAACAACCCCTAAAATTTGATGACTGGAAGAGATACCTTATTACCAACCTTTATGGAAATTTTTTTAATTATCATTATAAATTAGAGAATATTTAAAGAAAAATTTTCTGTTTTATTGTACACTAACAAAATCAGTTATGTATGGCTATTCCAATAATAAACCATTAGTTTTTGGTTTACATCTGTTTACTAAATGCAAAGATACACCGCAACTTTTGGTGAAAAAATACTATTCTGCCGTAAGAGCCCACCGTAAATTGGCTGTATATAACAAGCTTTTTATCGTCTCTCTTGAGTGTACATGGTCTAAATTTTCTTTTACTTAAATACATATTGATATCAAAATTTTTTTCGACAACTAAGAAAAATCCAATTAAAAAAATAAGAAAATTTCAAATGTATACGAATATACGTTGGCTAATTAATTGGTAAGTTTGAGGTGGCTGAAACTACACTCCATAAAGCTACCTCACACTAAATTTTAAAGAATTGTAACGAAAGTTTGTTGTTTGTAAAATCGAAATGGATTTTATTTCACTAAACAATATACATATTTGAACAAGAATATGACGTGAGAAGAGAAAACAATCCTTAAATGTTTATGAATTCAATTACTACTTATATTTATTATTTACAAATTGCAGAATAAGTAGGAATTTTTAAAATACCTGTACCTGATCTTTTATTTGTGTGCAAAGGAAATTTTCATAGAGATATAACGACTTTTTGTAGAAGTATGATTTTTCAAATACTATTTTTTTTGTAATTGAATTAGTCGTTTTTAATTTGTTTTTTGTACTCTTTAACAATCAGGAAAACGGCTTTTGTCACTTTTTTTTCATTCTGTTTACAATAATTTCATAATAAATACGTCTCGTTTATAAGTGCAATTAAAGCTTTGATAATTGGACTAGCAATTTTAAGTACTAACATTGCAAGTTTTTAGCAAAAAGTAGCTTGTGTTGAAGATCTTAACGTTGTTAACATACATTAATTCACCGCATGCTAGTGTCCCTTTTGGACACGTAACTGTGAACACACAAAACGCCTGTGCCAACATCACTTGGTTAAGTAGTGTTGGCAATACTGTTTAAAAAGCATACCTATCTGCACTGCACTATACAAAATTTCGCTTGTAGCCAACTTCACAATAAGACACCCTTGTAAAGGAACGTCTATTCGTAAGCATTTGAAATTTTCTAATTTTTTAAATTAAATTTTTTTTAGTTGTAGAAAAAAATTTTGATATCAATATGTATTTAAGTAAAAGAAAATTCAGACCATGTACACTCAAGAGAGACGATAAATAGCTTGTTAAATACAGCCAATTTACGGTGAGCTCTAACGGCAGGATAGTATTTTTTCACCAAAAGTTGCGGTGTATCTTTGCATTTAGTAAACACATGTAAATCAAAAACTAATAGTTTATAATTCACCCCCTTATCTCACATATTTTGACTTCAGTACAATTTTCCTATATTCTGTATGCGATTATCAGTAAGCTCCAAAAAAAAATTATCAAGATTGGTTCATTTGTGTTGGGTCCATTTTATTTCCAGAACAAAAAATCCCTTTTTCCCAATGCGCGGCGTTGCGCGGGGTCACCCCAGTAAAACTTGAATGGTGCTTCAGTGATGTGAATAAGTATGAAGTTAGTGTAATTGCCGCGGTGGAAAAACGTATGTATGTGAGAGCAGCTTTGTCGCGATGTATGGTGTATTTCGGGTTCAGTGAGTTTTTAATTTGAGCGCGTCGTATAGTAACTTCGATTTTTACTCTCACCGAGAGTCGATCATGCCGAAAGAATCGATTATTGGGCAGTCGAATACATCGACTTAGATTCTTGCGCGCGTCTCTTCAAAGTCAATTAAGTTTTTGAAGGAAGGCAAGCTTATAAATATGTTTAGAAAAATTTCATCTGATAAGTTTTTGTATTCGATGTGCCGCCTAAACAAAACAGAGCGAGAGAAGATGATTCTCGAGCTATATATTTACGTTTGCTCAAGACAAAATTTTTAGTTCGTAAAAGTAACGTTGCAAGGCTCTTTAAGAAATCGCGGAAGACGAGCAGATGATGATTATTTTTTTTAGGTTCGCGAAAATAACACGACGAGATCTTTGAAAGTCAGATTAAACGAGAATTTATGTGACCTTCGCGACTTTACCCGAAGCTAACTACTATTTCCATCCGGAGCCTTCAAAATTGTTTATGTTACGTCGGGCGAACTACGTGGGTTTTGGGTCCAAGCTTGCGCTAAATAACCCAGGATCCTAGTTAGGTGTAGGTAAGTACGTGGTCACGTAGTAGCAGTTGTCACTCCCTTTTCTCGGAATCGTATATGTGGCGCGATAACGGCTTCTATTCCTGGACACAGTGTGTCTATCTATTCTTTCATTGTGCATGGGCATGTGTTAACTCAGGTGCAGCTTGTCGTGGTTCCTTTAAGGTATATGTTGACCCTTATGCAGCTCGCGGTGGGCATGTGTTGACCCAGGCGCAGCTCGTTGTTCCTTAGCGCGATGTATATGATGAGGGATGTACGGGTAGATGATAGAACTTGACTGAGTCGTTATTGGATACGACTTACTTTTTATTCGGATTCTCTCTTGGTGGTACACGTGGATACCAAGAAGAGAGTGTACCGGCGGGCGCATTCGACGATGACGATATCCTAGACGTGCGTCAACCAAGGGATGATGCTGGTGAGAATCTGGGCAGGTGTCGACCCAGATGTTGTACTGGCTAGACTTCTGCAGCAGTGGCGAGGGAAAGCGAGCGACGAAAATTTTCCGAGCCCCGCCCTGAGGGTTTCTTTCCGCTACTCATATTCGAGCGCGTCATCCCTAAGGGACTTTTGCTCTTAGAATTTTTCGTCCAGTGCTCCCATACCAGAAAAAAGGAAGTGGACGCTTGTACTCTCCATTTCCGTCTCTCTTTACAGCTTTGAAAAGTCACAAATTTTCCTAATACTTAATATTAACAACAACTAGGCGCATTGGTTAGTAGCACTCATTAAAATCATACGTGAATCAGCAAACGCAGACCATTGAAATTTAAATGGTAAAAATCGCACAATTTGGCGAGAACTTGTTATTAAAATGCAGTGCTATCGTATTTGGTTTCCCGGTATCACGGTTTCAGTTATGGTAACAATTGCACAGTTTGCCGATAAGGCTGTGCTCATGTAAATTAGTTCTCAAAAATTAGTTACAGTATTTAATTAAGAAACAACTATTTGATTTAACGTTAATTATATCTACTTATGATTGATGCTCCATTTATAACATCGTTTGTAGTAGTTAGTTTCCAGACTCATGTGCTGACACAATGATTAATAGAGTCGCTTTTGTTATTGCTATGACAGTTTTAATGAAGATAGCATGGCCAAAGCATTACCAGAAACATAATTCACTATAGGTATAGTTGATGACGGATATTGGTATAAGAGAGAGTAGCGCCGATGCTTTGCGGCTATAGGAAAGAAAGAATCTTCCTGTACACTTGCTTTCGTTTGTTCGGCATAAAGCCTACTCGGGAATTAGTGCCATCACAGGTAGAACAACAGTCGTACCGTGCGTACGGCAGTGCCACGCGTACTGGACCGGTGCAGTCGCTGCTCCGGCCCTTCGCGTGCGCACGCGGACTATATACTAAACTGCATAGTCGGCGCTGCTGTTGTATGCTCACAAAACAGCTGTTGTATGCTCACAGAACAGCAGCTGTCTCAGTCCGGTATGCTTGCTGCACCGGAGCCCAAGTCAGCCTCTACTACACCTATTTGGTATTCGGTCCGAGCTTATGCAGAGGTCAGCACCCTGTGAGGTAGAAAACAGTCAAAAGTTCTTGCATGCAAACAAACAGTGCTGGCGGCGCACGACAAGGTGAGAGAGATAGCGCCTGAGTGAGAGGCGGGACTGCGGAAAGGGAGGGGATTGCATATGTTGTCATTCTCTCTCTAGTCCGTCAATCACAAGCAGCTACATGCATGTATATATGCTCTAAGCCGTTTGTTTACATGCAAGAACTTTTGACTACTTTCTACTTCAGGGGCGCTACTTCTGCCCTGGCTCAGAGCGAATATCGTCTGCTTGTTAGGGTGCAGTTGCTGTACCGAATTTCTCTCAGTGCAGTAATTTAGGAATCATTCGTCATTTACGTATGGAAATTGGAAGTCAACGATGCTAATAGTCGATTTCAGTATTTTTATAGTCCATACAATTTTTGCCCGTAGACCGACAATTTTGGATTCTGCATTTCATCTAAAAAAACTTCTACCCAATTACTCATTAATCAGTTCATGAAAAATTGAATCACGCTTACTACGACAGCATCTCAAATATACAAATTTCCCAATCAAAACAAAATAAAGTGGAAGTTAAACCCTGTCCGTGTACTACATTGGGGGATGGATGTAAAAATTAATTCGATCAATAACAAGCGCTCTAAAAGTAATATTGACTCACTAAGCTGGCAGAGAAAGAACTTGATCTGCAGCATTACTAGAAATCTAACATTGTATTCAATTAAAACGCTTTCTCATGTATCAATTGATCCATGAGATAGCGAAGTGCTTACTTTGTATTATTTTTTAATTGAATCACCCTTGGAAGAGATAAGATTTGGAACAGTTAATAGACGAACTTTGCATTCGAGACAACAATGGAGAAATTTTTAATTTTACGCAGATTGGTTTTACCAAACGTATTATAAGGGCTAAGCACTTGATTAACACTAAATTTGTAATGATTCATGAAGTAGATTGTTGACATTCAATAACCAATAAAATCATTCCACACGAGAAAAGGGTATTTTAGGTGCTAAAATTCCGGTTTTTTTTTTGTTACATATTGCATTTTCATATACTGGTAAATATACAAACCAACTCATTAAAAGTCTTCCAACTTTTTTGATTATTTCATTTTCATTTTTTTGGATTCCTACTTAAAGGATTTCGCATAAAGTTGCAAAAAAATTATCTTAAACCTTTAACTTGTAAAAAGTTAAGTACTATTGTTCATACAAACACCTCCAGAAATCATGTATAAAAATAAAATACATTTATATTCTAATGTACTTCATTCTAACATTTGTAACGTATATTGTAAATGCTTTTAAAAAATATCTTAGCTCATTTATCGACATTAAAAAACACTTTCCGTCATAAACAATGTTTAGTAATCGTCCGCTTTTGATAAACCAAGGCTAGTTTTTCTCTAGCTCAATAGCTACAAATTCAGCTTCATTTTGGTTAATTTCAGTTCGTTTTATCAGCTTTATTTTGCTAAAAAAAGTTGTATTCACTGATAAAGAGGTATATAGTCATAGAAATCCAAAAAAGTTTTATAAACAAATGCCTATTTTGGAATTTATGTGATGTTCTTGGTAAATTACAGATGGTAAATTTGTAGTTTTTTAGTTAGAGAAAAAAACTGGCTTTGGTTTAATAATATTGGATAGTTAAACATTTTTTACGACGAAGGTTTTTTTCAAGTACACGATATATTTATGAATAAATTTGGAAAAAAATTAAAGATAATCTACGATGTATCTTATATATATATATATATCTTCCTATATTATATAGTTGTATGAACAAAAAATAGTTCTAGCCCCCCCCGCCCCCCGTTCCCCCTCAGCACCCCCCCGGCTCCCCACGGCTCCCCCTCAAATCACGTAGTTATTCGCTCATTTTTACGTGATTTTTAACCCTATTTCTTTGGGGTTAGCTCCCCCCCGCTCCCCCTCCCCCTCAGCCCCCCCGGCTCCCCACAGCTCCCCCTCCACCTCCCCCTCACCTCCCCTTCAGCTCCCCCCTTCACCCATAACCTATTCCACAATACACACACACAAAACTTAATTATAAGTCAATACAAATGAATTAATAATTTGGTTTCATTTCGATTTCTTCCTTCTACATGTTTTAAGATTAACATTATATTAACAAATGTACAATAAAGTAACATTAGGGTAGAAAAAAAGTAGCTTACACAACCATATTGAAAAATATACCAGGATTTGTAGCTCCTCCAATTCTCCATATAAGTTAAAAAATAATAAACAATTAAAGTCATTTAATGCTTTGAACAAGAATTTATTCTATTTGTCTCACATTGTGGCATTTCATATGCCGTTTTAAACCGTCTGATCTTTTAAAATCCTTACCACATTTTTTACAAATTTTTAGTTCATGTCCTTCTTTATGAATGAACATGTGTCGATCTTTTAAAACTTTCCTTGCATTCAACACATTCAAATAATTTTTCCTTACTATCTTTTTTTTCGTGTCTATTTAAATTTTTTTGTTTTGTAAAAACAATTCTACATTTTTCACAAAAATAATGTAATTTTCTATGTTTCAATTTGTGTATCTTCAAGTGTTCAGGAGTTAAAAATTTTAAATTGCATAAATTGCAACAATGGATATCCTGATTGCTGAAAAATATACATTTAGTTAGTATTTGATTGAATCGTTTTATACATTTA
>JAPYYV010022053.1:0-12431 GCA_030522625.1 Copidosoma aretas
TATTATTATTATTATTATTATTATTATTATACGATAGATATTTTGTATAATGTAGGAGAACGCTTGAGTTGTATGAAAATTTCCTTTGAGCTTCGCTGAATCAGTTCTTATGCCGTGGTCCGAAATTTTGTTTAAGTGTGTCACATGAATGTAAAACTACTCTCTTTGATTACTGTAATCGAAGACGAGATTGTTTTTTCTTACACAGAGCGCAAGAGATCCTCCAAGCTTTTGGATTTTGGTAATGAGATATTTACTGGATGCGCATGCAAAAGCCTCTCGCGATGGATCGTCGTGCTCACGTAAAATGAATTGTGTTTTTTTTAACTTGATCATTAATTCGATTGTAAATTCGTGTAAAATCAAAACTAAGACAATGAATTATTTAATTATCTGTCGTCAACTCTTCAAGTTAGAAAATTTTTAAATGCGTTTTTTTCTGTGGTACGTACAGTGAATCATGCGAGATTAAGGTTTTTTTTCCAATCGAAGAAAGTGCAAAAGCCGCACTTTAAAGACTGACAAGCCAGGCATACAATTTTGCAGTATAAATAGTCAATCTCTGTTCCTCGTTTCCTGACGCCTGCGAAGCGGGATGGCGAATAGTGTTTTTATTATTATTAATAATTTTTATAAATAACTTCTAACTCTTCTGTGTAATGTTTTTTCTTCTGTGTTATATAAGTTTCTTAGCGAGATGAAATGTGAAACTAAAAGAATTGACAATGTAAATAATTCGCGCAACAATGGTGCTCTGGAACATAATTGTTATACTTAAATGTTTTCACCTTCGTGCAAACAACATGGAGTAGAGACGAATTCGATGATAAGGTAAATAAGAACGAGAGAAACATACTAGACGAGTAAGAAAAGCAAAGAGTGTATTTTCAAAACTTGAAATGAAAATAATGTTTGGTTCGTTGTAACGTAAAAATCTATCGATATTCAACTCTACCCCCTTCACACGCATACAATACTTTGTAAATAATTACAAATTAGCCGCGACTTGCATGTAAGCAGTATATGCAATCAAATAATCTCGTGCCTTTAAAAGAGCATAATAATGTGTGCGTCCGAATGATATCAAATGTCGACGGCGCAACTGTGCCCTCTCTTCCCAGTTTTTGCGATGCCTTACAAATCATGTTTTCCACTAAAATAGCTACTTTTTCTGTCAAAACAGCTTGAAATAAAAATAACAAATCATAAAAATCACAAGAATCAATTTATTTCTGGCCTTGAGTCGTTTGATATGGACAATTTCCTGCAGATATTAAAACATACAGTTGATTGGCTTTGGCTTTACATAATATACTCATTATTCGCTATTATTTTATTTTATTGACTGCAAATATTGATTCAATAGTCACATTGTTTTACCTACTGACGATCACAAAAAATAGTAAAATATATACGTACGGATAGAATTACTATTAATACAGAAATCTGTTTTATTAACATTAGATAGTGCGTGAATTCAAAAAGTATCTGCCTGTACAACTGTTGATTCAGAATAAAAAGCTTTCAATGTATTAAAATGTGACAGTGTTTGATTAAAGTTTGACAATCTAGTGTTTCAATCATCACCGAACTATTAACAAATTAAGTACAATCTTTTACTAAAACATTTTAAAGATACGCAAAAAGTAAACATGAGCACTTCTTAATGTATTTGATAAATGATTAATGCTTCAAAATATTAGTGTCAATGAAGGGCAAGACACGTAATATTTGTTCTGCAAATATTTTAATGCACGTGAGTGAGAAAGTTTTGTGCATACTATAAAAAGAAAATCATCTGATATGATATAGTAAGCAACGTATATCTGTGTATCTATAAACGCTTAGTGTGTGGTTAAAACCGCACAAGCTTTGAAAAATTATAGTTCCACATTTTGTTAAGGAATGTAGGTCAAATTTTGCAAAATACTTTCTTGGGTACTCTTATTATCGCATAGAACGCTACCCTTTCCACGATATTTGTCTACAGATAAGTATTTTCTCAACATCTCCTTCTACACTAAAGCATCGTTGGGCTGATCAAAAAGTTGAATCATTGTTTTGAATTTTTTTATGTCACGTATACAATATCATTTAAAAAATAAATAGTGATTCCCTTCATTACCCTACAAATTATACATAGATTTTTTAACTTAATGTCAAGCTTTCACGATTAGCCATATTATGTGGATGTATAAATATTTGTATAACTTCATAATTATGCTGATATGATAGTAGAATGTAGCAATCGACAGAAGTTCACGTAGTATAAGTTTATTTTATCAACACAAGATATTATGTAACTTAAAAAAAGTATGTTTTCTATAATTATCCATTGTTTATTATTCACACAAATGATGAATCAACATTAATCAATAACTATAAGTTTCTCTTTGAAATATTGATGACTAAAGTTGTAAAAAAAAATCATAAGATATAGATAAACGAAATTCTACCAACTGTCAATCCTTAGAAATGATTCGTGATAAGTCGTATAGATGCAAAAGCATGCCGTAGAAATCCTACTTATCGACGCTAGATTATGCAATTCATAAAAGTACGTATCTGATAAAAACTCGATACACCATCACGTATGACAAGATAGAGATCAAGACTTTAGACAAGTATCACTGGATTACAAAACCGACTCTCTACCATCAGATCCACCCGGACGTATAATATTATGTTTTTATAAATATAATATAATTCTCTCGTGCATAAAATCCACCTCTAAAATGACACGTCATCTTAAGATAAGCAGCAAATCAAGAAAATTAGGACCCTGTCAGTTAGATGATTTCATAATAACTTAGTTTGCAATAAAAACAACGATTTTTCAACATTCGTTACTGACAGTTCTTCCAGTCCCTTGCTTTGGAAATATACGTCGTTTATATGTCGAGATAATGCAATCACGCGCATCTTTGATTTCCATCAACGGATGCAAAAAATTGAAACGCGAGCCCGGTCGGAATCATGAAATTTGATTGATCGCGGCAAAACATTTGGTTTCCGTCGAGCCGAGCACACATTCTAGCAGCATGAATTTCGCCCCGGCAAAGTAACGATTTCATCGAATTTTCCACTTGAGCCACCGATGGAAAATCGATCGGCAAAGGGGAAGAAAGGCAGGCAAGAAGGGGAACGAGGGGCTTTTACTTGTCATGCGTTTAATTCGAAATGCGCTTTCTGACGTTACACGCTCTTGTACACCATCGCGTTTGAAGTGTACACCTATATACGACTAGAGGATACAAATTGCGAAACGGAAAATTCCCGTGGCAAAACAAACGAGTAGAAAGATAGTAGTATTGCTTACAGATACATCATATGGGAGTATAATAATAACGTTTTTATTGATTCGCGATGATTCAAGAAGCAAGATATTAAAAACAATCTTACTCTTTAGAGGGTACATACATGACTCATCGAGCATTCCGCCCTAACGAATTCGATTCCATTACTCATCCAAACTCCACAGTTTGATGAAGACTTATCGTTGGCCCATCTCCCTATATCTGATAACCAATAAATCAAGTTTCTAAAAAATGCTGTGAATCGTCCGGCAAAGTTTCAGTCCGTGAAGCAACTACGGGACGCGTAGGTAAATGAACGCTATGCGAGCCTTTTTTTGGATAACCGTGTTAGGTCTGGTGGCTTGTGTTACCGCCAAAGTAAGTGACGAAAGTAAGTGAGTGCCAGTAAAATTATTTTAATTATTAAAGAAAGTCTATTATAGCTCTGATATTAAAGTATCGACTGAAAATTCCGACTTTCTGGTTTGCAGAAAAAATTGTCTGCTACTTCGGCAGTTGGGCCGTTTATCGTCCAGGCAATGGTCAGATCAAGATTCCAGACATCGACCCGACTCTATGTACCCATCTGATTTATACTTTTATTGGAATCAACGCTGATGCAGACATTGTCATCTTGGACAAATGGGCAGACCTGCCGGACGACGGAGGCAAAAATGGTTACGCTATCTTTAACCAACTTCGAGGCATAAGCCCCAATACGAAAACCCTCATTACTGTCGGTGGCTGGACTCAGGGATCGCACAACTTCTCGGTAGTATCAGCTGATCCTGTGCTGCGTGTAAAATTAGCCGATAATTTGGTGCGGTTCACGAGAAAGTACGGTTTCGACGGCCTCGACTTTGATTGGGAGTATCCTAATCAGAGAGAAGGTTCATCCAGAGCCGATAGAAAGAACTTCGTGCTGCTGTTGCGGGAGCTGAGAAATAGATGCGACGATGCCGGTATTCTGCTGACTGCCGCTGTTGGCGGGGCTCCATCGTCGGCCAAGAAATCTTACATCATACCTGCGATAGTCAAGTACCTAGACATTGTAAGTCTGATGGTCTACGATTTGCACGGAGAATGGGACAATAAAACTGGAATCAATGCACCACTCTATCCAGGCTCTTGGGAAACGGGCCGTGAAAGACTCCTCAATGTCGTTAGTGAAGAAAAAAAAAAAAAATTGATTGTTGAAATAACGGTTGAGATTTTTATTTGAAATATCTATGTTACAGAACGAATCTATAAACTATTGGTTGTCCAAAGGTGCCACACGCGAGAAACTTGTATTGGGAATTCCTACGTACGGACGAACATTCACCTTAGAAGATCTGGAGAATCGAGGTATCGGAGTTCCAACAACTGGTCCCGGTAAAGCTGGACCATACACAAGAGAAAAAAGTAGTTTGGGCTACAATGAAATATGCGAGATGCAGCTTAATGAAAAAGATTGGCAATTTCATTTTCAAGATGAACAGCGTGTGCCCTACGCAGTTAAAGGTGATCAATGGGTTGGCTATGATAATGTGCAGTGAGTACAAATTTTGAATGATTAATATTAACCTACCAGCAGAAACGAAGGAAAACATGTGATTTATTTCTGTATTTCAACTATAACCAGGAGCCTCAAAGTTGAATTTTGGGATCAAGATACAGAATACAAAATACATAATCTCGAATAAATACGTTTTTTTATACGTTTTAATATACATCGTAATCTCTAGATCCATCACGGAAAAGGCGGAGTACGTAAACGAGCTGGGTCTCGGCGGTGCCATGATCTGGAGCATCGAAACAGACGACTTTAGAGGCATTTGCGGTGCAAAGTATCCTATTCTGAAAACCTTGAATCACATCCTTCACAATGGACCTGCTCCTGCCACTCGTTGTAACTACAACTAAAAATCCACCTCGTGTCGAACCCGAGTGCACGTCTACCGGCTGCATACGCGATTTTTACGACTGCACTGTCTTTTACCAGTGCATGCCCGACGGTAAAGGAGGATACAACAAGCTCATGCGACAGTGTCCAAATGGTAAATACTTCAATGAAATAAACATCTTGTGCGATGACCCCGATAAAGTCTCCTGCACGCCAAAGAGAAGAAGAATGCTTTCATAAAAACGATAAGTTGATTTGACATTTTAATTTTTAATGCTGTAATAAATATACTTGTTAAACACAATCGATGGATGATTTCTTTATCATCGATTCTTCATCTGATCCAAATCTGATTCTCAATCACGATAAACAGCGTTCAACGAGATTCCGGGAATCGGCTAATTTCCAATCATCATACAATTTTCGTTCAACCCCAGCAGCAGCAGCAGAGTCGCATCACACACGAAACGTACCTAAAAAATCATCAATTTGACGACTCGTGTGCGACACTTCCCACTCCCCACTTTGCTCTCATTCTTCTCCCCATCCCCCTTTCGCCTGCCCGCCAACGTGCAATGTACATGCATACGCGAAATCCAGCAGGGCAATTCAGCAAAATCCGATTAATCACCCGAAACCTTTCAGTTTCATAGGCGCGCATTTCATTCCCATCACACCGACGGGTGCACATAAGCCCCGAAACGAAATGGAACGGGGAAAGGGTTGAAGCAGACGCGTGATGTGTGTGCTGGCAAAGTAGTTCCATCGAATTTTCCACTTGAGCCGTTGATGGAAAATCGACACGCGAAAGATGAGAGCCACGGACAGAGACACGGAGAGATGCGTGTGTGCGAGTTTAATTCGAAACGCGCGCTTTTTGGCCATTACTCTGAGCCGACGGTACTGCCGGCAGAGAGCAAAACAAAGATGATGGGAGAGAAAGAGAGAGATTCTTGCACCACTATTCCTGCGCTTCCATGGATATTCACACTCGATGGATTTGTTTGTGCACTGACGCGCGAAATTTGAGAAATTACTGGGGGCATCAGCGATGGTGGAATTATCTTGTGATGGATAAAAAAAATAAATTGGATTTGCAATAACACACGCATATACACAGGAACGGCATGGATAAAGGGACGTGGATTGGCTGCGTTGACGACGTATCTTTTTCAAATAAACAATTGCTGGAAATTGCATAACAAGAAGAATTATCGATGATTCAACCATATCTGCTTAGATCGCGTGTTTGGCCAACTCAAGATTGCATCGACATTTATTATCGACACTTTTAATTATTATCGACTTAATTAGGTGAAAAGGAATTTTTTCGATGGAAACATTTTAGTCGTTCAATTTTTACAATACCTTCATCGTGTTGATCACAGTTATTGTTAATATGTATAGTGAAAAGGATTAACGCAGAACACAAACTATAAAATTGTACTTTTACGAAAAGAGCTCAACAAAACACAACAAATATTTTCATTTCAAAATTTGTCTGTCAAGCTCAGGCTTTTTAGACATCCTCAGTAAATACCACAAACGAAATTCGGCTATTATATGGTAACCCAAATTAATTTGACGTAATACACCTCGAAACTTTTTTAACGTACACGTGTATCCAAAACAATGAAAATTTTCTCTCGATTGTAAAACTTACCTCCACGCGCAAGGAACGCCCAAAAAAACAAACTCTCACTATCTTCCGTACGATTTTTGCCAAAGCGCTCCCAGGAACTGATCTTTTGCCACACTTACAGGCCGGATAAGAAAAGATATAAATGATTACACGTTGTTAGCGCGACAGTCAGTTTTAGCGATACCGCGCGATCAAATACAATAACGGAGATGCGTGCGATTTTTTGCGCACTGGCAGCTCTGCTGGTTTGCGCTGGTGCGAGCAGCGAAAGTGAGTTTTTCTCTTTTCATCATCATCATATAATTCTCTCGATGAACAAAAACAATGTCGATAAATAATCCTAATATTTTGCAGAAAAGATAGTCTGCTACTACAGCAGCTGGGCCGTGTACAGACCTGGCAATGGCAAGGCCGACATCGTGGAGATCGACCCGACCCTATGCACCCACCTGATATATACTTTCATAGGAATCACCACGGATGCCCAGATCAACCTAATCGACGGCTGGGCCCACTTACCATCCGGCAAAAATGGCTTCAACCTCTTTAACCAGCTGCGCGAGAGGAGTCCCGGCCTGAAGACCCTGATCGCCATCGGGGGATGGAACGAGGGCTCGACAAAGTACTCAACGGTAATCGGCAATCCCAAGCTGCGCAAGACTCTGGTCAACAACCTGGTGAACTTTGTCAGAGAGTGGAAATTCGATGGAATTGACTTTGACTGGGAGTACCCGAACCAGAGGGGAGGCGTTTTTTCGGACAGGGAGAACTACGTGCTGCTGCTGAAGGAGCTGCGGGAGAGGCTCGACGAGGACGGCCGGCTGCTGTCGGCCGCGGTAGCTGGGGCAGGAAAGTCGGCGAACCTGTCGTACCTCATACCCGAGGTCTCCAAGTACCTCGACTTTATAAACGTCATGGCGTACGACCTTCACGGGTCCTGGGAAGTGAACACCGGGATAAACTCGCCGCTCTACGCGGGCTCCTGGGAGATCGGCGACGAAAGGCAACTCAATGTCGTGAGTCTTAACAATTTTATTTGCAGCGATAAACTGTGAGAAAAAAATTATAGCACCAGAGAAATTCCAGTGAAACTTTTTATTTCGCATACGATTTTTGAACGAGGTTCGTCAACTTTACTGTTCCAGCTATAATTTTCATTTTCGAATTCTAGAATCATACAACCGGTTTACTTTGCGGAACAGTAATCTCAACCGGAATTACTCTATATTTTTTTTTCTCTCAGTGTACCGATCTACCATAAGTAGCTCTAGAATAGAACAAAGTAACACGATTTTTTGAAGAACGCCTGCATCAACCACTGGATATCTCACGGCGCTCCCCGCGAGAAGCTCGTGCTGGGAATACCTGCCTACGGTCGGACCTTCACCCTCGACGACGCCAAGAACCGCACGATCGGCGCACCAGCGAGGCAGGGGGGCAACGCCGGTCCCTATTCTCAGCAGAGCGGCCACCTGAATTACAACGAGTTCTGCGAATCGAACCTCAAAGCAAAGTGGGATATTCGCTTCCAGGAGGAGCAGCGCGTGCCCTACGCCGTTAGAGGAAACCAGTGGATCGGCTACGACAACGACAGGTGAGAGTCACAGTGTTGGCGAAAAAAATGGCAACGATCGGCGATCGAGCTAGTTTACGGCTATCTTCTCATATCAGCCGAGTTATCGGGAGCGAGTGCCTTACGCGGAACTCGAGTCGTTATTTTTCTTCGACACTCTGCTGGATTATTTCCGCAGTGATAAGGATGGGGCAATGAATGGTTTAAGCGTGCTGCTCGGTTATCGCGGATGACGACGAGTCATCAATTTTTGCCAACGTGAAATACACGTTTTTATCATTGTTATGTCGAGGGGCTATTCAGTCTATGAAATCATCGGCACTCCCCTTAATGAAATCAATATGAAATCCATTGAAATCCTTAATTAATTTAGACAAATGAAAACCTAAGAATACGATATCGATATTGCCACGGATGATACATTTTTTGAAGGTATAGCTAATTGAATTATAATTGTAAATGTGAAATCGTTTGAACCCCTCATGTGAGAGTAAATCGCAGTCCCTCGTGAGATAGGATCTTGACTCATTAATATAATCGATCACATCGAGATCGCATCGAAATATAAACACATACCTTTCCAGATCCATCACGGAAAAGGCGGAGTACGTGAACAAGCTGGGCCTCGGCGGTGCCATGATCTGGAGCATAGAAGCCGACGACTTCAAGGGAGTCTGCGGGTCAAAGTATCCCCTGCTGCGTGCTCTGAACAAGGTTTTGCGCAACGGCACCGCCCTGCCATCCACGACAACCAGGCCATCCACGACGAAGAAAGCTACGTCATCGTCGGCGCCTGGATCTTCAACGACGCGGCGTCCTCAGGGCATTGAGTCGTGCGAGGCCGAGGGATACGCGCGCGATCCGTCGGACTGTTCCGGCTACTACTACTGCCAGACCGACGGCATCGGAGGATTCATCAAGCACAATTACAAGTGTCCGGACCAGCTCTACTTCGACGAGGTCCTGCATATCTGCAATTGGCCCGAACTGGTTTACTGCGAGATGGACAACTTGATCGATGATGAGGCATTGAATTGAATTAAATTTAATTAGAATGCGCTTCTGGAGAATTTGGTGGGAATTCATTCACGCGTCCCTTACCAACGATGAGACTTTAGATTTCAAACCGATGGAGCATCAGAGTTCTTAAATGTTTCGTGATCTTTTTTGTTAATAAAATTCGATGTTTTGGTAGTTTTAGCGAAATCCAACTGACAAAATCGTTCGCATCGGTATTAAATACAATCTCGTGCGCAACGGGCAGCTCGTACCACGCATTATACGTACATGCTTTATCCCATCCGAGACACAGCGCACGTGTGTAACAACTACAAGCTGACGGTCTTGCAACAACCTATACAAC
This sequence comes from Copidosoma aretas, assembly GCA_030522625.1. NCBI lineage: Eukaryota > Metazoa > Arthropoda > Insecta > Hymenoptera > Encyrtidae > Copidosoma > Copidosoma aretas. Next base: position 9,760 of record JAPYYV010022053.1, read on the forward strand.
AAAACAAAAAAAAAACGAAAACATGTCATCGAAAAATCTCTCTCCCTCTTTCTGCTCGTATATGCCTATCTGTCTCTGTGGTACGGATACTCGTTGCGCGCCACCCACGCGAACGACAGCTAGAACCCGATTCCCGATTTTTAGCGCAGTTAAGCGCGTTGTGGTGGTAGGTCCTATACGTGTATGATAGGTGGTGCCGACTTTTTCTTTCTCCGGAGCTTCTCTCTCCCGGAGTCCCTTTTCTTACGTGTGCACCTATACGCGCGATACATGCAAAACGCACAGGCAGAGTATAGGAAGAGGAGGAAAGGGGACAGGAGGAGCTACTATATACGCTCATTGTAGCGGTAGGTAAAAGCAGCAGGAGAGCGCTCCGAGCGAACGATAAATTTTCCGGATACAGGCGGGCGGGAGCCTTTATGGTATGTGCGCTAGGAAGTAAGGGCGGGGGGCGGGGGCTGCTTCATCCCCCGCGGGCTGGCTGTTCTGTTGCGTGCAGGGGGAGAGTTGGTGGTTGGTTCGTATGCCCGTGTAGCGATTTCATATGCGCGCTTGTTTACCGCCGATGCCTTCCCCCCCCGTGTCCGCTCTTCTGGCTGTTGCTGCTAACGCTGTACGGAGTCGGAGTATAGTATCAGTGGGAAGGGGGAGGTTTCGGGAGGGATTATCATCGGTTTTGTTTTTCGGTCACTCGGGGGATTTCGGGGCGGGTTTGTACAAGGGCGGGGAGGGAAAATGCGAAATTGAAAATTTTCCCTCGCCCGCCCGTGCGTTCGTTCTCAGTTCGTTCGGTTTACGGGGAAGAGGATTTTCAGGCGTTCGGAATGCTGCGTTTTTCCTAGCAGTCCGTGGTTATTCACACGTTGCGATGTAACAATACATTTGTTCGATGTTTTACAAAATATCAGCTAAATAAACAAGCTCACCTATATACTGGAAAGAAACGGCGGTGTAATTTGAATTTCCACAAAATCGGATTACACATTTACGCGCACCTGTATACGCGCGTGAAAAATTTGTTCCAACCGCAGAGGGGGAGCCTTACAACCGAGATGGAGGCACAGCCCGTAAAACTCAGACGTAGGTATTATGTATGTACATCGCACGAGTGTAGTGTAATCGATCAATATTCCCCGCAACTCGCGGATCCATCCGCTACGTGAGCAAAGAGAACCACCCCCGTGACGGATCCTTTGACGTCGAGCTGTGACAGAAGTATGAGATATTATTACATATAGGGGGGAGAGGGAAGCCGATCGTTATGCATCATACGCGGGAAATCATAAAAGCGCGGGAGGATTATTACGGCGCCGAGATAGGGAGCGGGGAAAAAAGAGTCGTGTCGCGAATGAGGGATCATGTCCTTGCTGTTACGCGGTTCTCCGCACTGTGTATTAATATATAACGCTACCTCATACGGTATGCATGAAAACGGGCTTATTCATCAATGGAGTAATCGGAACGGCTGCTGCTATGTACAAGGTATAATATATGCGTCGTCGTCGTCGTCTTCCGAGTTTCTCGAGTATAGCGCAGCTGATAAGTCAAGCCCGATGGTGGCGGAATGAGATGCTTTCGCTGAATTAATGCAGAGCGCGGGCTGATGCCGATTATTAATTTAAACCCGAAACACGGGCCGGTTCAGTTCCCGGGAGTCGATTCGTCACACTTGTATACATCATACATATGTATACGTTATATTACATATACGACGCGATTTTCCGCAAATTTGTCAAACTCTCGTTATCCGTTCGACGAACCAAAACGACAAAAATACAGTGAAAAAAAGGTCGGAGTACACAAGCGTCCTTCTCCGCGTCACTCCTACGCGCCGGCCGAGAAGCGAAGGAAAGACGCAAAAGGAAGAGCCGATCGAGCGACGTATCCGGCTGATCGAGTTCTGTCGGGACATCCATAAGCAATAATCCCCGGTATTAGCATAATCCCCCCCTGTGCGTTCGTGTACATGCGTTTCGCGTACCCTGCAACATCGGAGTAGGGTACAAGAAAAAACAAGAAAAAGAGAAAAGTACACGTGCCGGCGCGCCGTATGCGAAGCAGCCGAGGCTCGTCGGCCGTGCCACGTTGTACCACCCCCAACGGCCTAAATATATATACACTGCACCGGCTGTGGGGGCGCGTACATGTATATATATATATATATATACATCTGTTATCCGAGTTATTTCACACACGACTGGCGGATCGATGAGCCTCGCGCGACCTTTAGTTCCAGGGCTACCGCGGATGCCGCCGATTATTGCGCCCCCCACTGCATTATACCATCGCCCGTCGCTCCCCCATCTGCAGCGTGCTCCGAAGGGACAACTCCGCCAGTGTGTATGCCAGTCCCGCGCTCCACTTTCCCGAACTATACAGCCTGCAGCCGCTCTGTATCCGTTGGGAATCCGTAATTTTCGTTATCGATCGATCGTTCCGGATCGCCGCTGCTACCGGCTAGAATATACATACTGTATCTACACACCCGCTCGGCACATCTCCGTAGGGGTGTAGCCGGAATGCCGTTGTGATCGAGCGACTCGATACTTCCCCCTCCTGACCGCACAGTTTGATCCCGCGAAATAATGAACGTTGGAAGGGGAAAAAAAAAAAAAAAAAAAAACACCACCGTCTCCGTCCACATCGGAGTATTATAACGATCCGCGCGATAA
>JAPYYV010022056.1:0-10284 GCA_030522625.1 Copidosoma aretas
CGGAATCGAATTACAAATGCCCACCAGTCCAGCACAAACGGGGGCCGAAACTGTAAAACCGAGCAAACAAGCCCGGCATCCTCCATTAACACGTGTATAATGTAACGGCCCCACTTTCCAATTCGCCCCAGCGGCTACACTTCCCCTCCGTCTCAACTCGAATGGAACCCCCCCCCGTGAGCATCGAAACGCAAATAATCCCCCGCGTGCGTAGCAGAGGGAGCCTGAGCATCATCGTCGCCCCGACTCCCGGAAAATATATATTATCCGTCGCGGTAGTATTAGAGCCGAGGACGAAACGGGTGGGGGGGGGTGAGAGATCGAGGAGTGATTCGAGGTCGTCCTGTGGCGCAGCGCGTGCCTGTTCCTTTCGGGCGTACATTTTCGTTCATCCCCACACCCCCACCCCCTTCTACGAACTTGAACTCAAAAGAGCCCCCCCTGTGGATTAATTTTTTTCTTCATTTTCCCGTACGCGAGAACGTGATTTTTTCCCCGAAGCCTCGCGCAGCTGTAAGAGCTTTTTTCGCCCCCTCATCCTCTCATCTTCCCTCGATTCACGCGTTCATCCGGCAAACATCGAGCAACGGCGGCGACAAACATCCGCACCGGGGAACCAGGAGGGGGACACGGGGAATCGCTCCCGCACCTCGGCGTCGATGCTCCATCCACCGATGGACGATGGGGGATAGCTTTTTTTTCTCCCCCCCCGCCCCCCGCCACGCCCGACCAGCTGTACTATCGCAAAAAAAAAACGGTGTAGCTTGATGACACGCGTTGCCAAGTCCGACCATATTATAATCATGGGACCATTAAAGAAGATAAAAATGAGCTTCGATTCGTCTCGATTGCGGAGACAAGTAAAAAGAATTTCAAATGAGAAAATGAATCGTTGGTTATTAATTAAGAGTATTTAAAATTGCATCGCGGATCGGGTCACTGAAATGCTAATAATTACGTGCAGCGAAAACCTGAAAAAAGGAATGATTTAGATACTACACGGTTCTGTTACCTAAAACACATCCAATCCATCGGTCTAGCATTTTTAGGTGAATTTTAAAGCCTGCTACCATGTATACAGTAGGCGACAAAAGCGCCGACTGTGGGAATATTCGGACGGGAACCTATTGCTCATCATCGTGAAGAATAAACGCGCAATTAATCGTCGTCGTCGCGCGCGCGATAATTTGATATATTTACACGTACTGTGTAGTAGTATACAAGGTGGATGACGGAGGTAAGCGCGAGTTGGGCGGGACTCCGAGGCTCCGAGTTGATTGAAACGGGGCTCTCCTGTTCGCAATTTTCGAGCCCGACTGAGCGAAGACGGGGCCAGGGGGTTGTAACGCGAGCGAGCGCTGCAGGCCGTATATATTTATATGTAGATATATCGTATACTCGAAGTGAGCGTGTATGTATGTTTGTATGTACACACGCTCGTGGTGTACAGGTACACCACCGCATGACACTCGTGTGGGTGCACCGGTGCGGTGCAGCAAGAGAGAGAGAGAGAGCCAGGAGCAGCGCCGCGCGACGGACGGACAGACTGACGGGTGGAAAGGGTGTGGCTATAAGCTGCTGGCCCCCGGGACAAAATGAATCGCCCTCGCGCCTTCCTTCTTCGCCCCCGCCGCTCTCGATCCCCCCTCCTCCCCTTGCGTGCCCACGACCACGTCCTCGAGGTGTAATTTTTGTATTCAAGGCGGAAATTTAAGCGTCGCGAAAGGTTCTCGTTAGCCACCCTCGGCCGGCCGCCGGCAGCGAGCATGCGGCGGTTGCCCAAGTGCGGGCGACGCTCGACGTCCGCCGTACCTATACTTGCGGCCCCCCTCCCGCCCTTTATTTTTCCTCGAGAACATCGGATTTTCGCCCCACTGTACGTCGCTGTACCACACGTCCCCGGTGGTCCTTTTGTTTTTCCAAACGAGCGCGAAAAAAAGGAGGCCCGGATGTATCATCGCACGGATAATACGGACGAAGGGCATAAGCGAGCTCGAGACTCAAGAACATAATGGTACAACGTCGCAGTACGGCCGAAAGAGAATGAATACGACTCGTGCTTCTCCGACAAAAAAAGAAATAAATAGCGTCACAAATTTTTTTTTCCATCATCCGCGTACGGCGGAAATAGTAGAGGGACGGACTAAAAAATTGAACTGACACGATTGTCGAGCTTCTAATACAAATTTTGTCTTTCCGTATCGCATTATGCAGTATGCGCAAAAGTGTAAAATTGAAAGTACTTTGTGTATATTACGAACCGTATTACTTTTTTTGCTGACAACTCGAATCTTTAACCGGGAGTAATTTTTTCTTTTAACAAGGAGCAAAGAGACGAAATACACCTATATACATATATGGATCATTTCACGAAAAACGTGACTTTTTTGTGTATAAAATGGGATTTCCAAAGTTTAGTGCTTGGAATGTTTTTATTACTTGTTCTATGTTATGTGAGGTGCAAACTAGCTGGATACTTTTGGCTCCGTCTCTATTGCCTTTTTAGCCTACTTTGTCGGCTACAACATGTTCAAAATAATAAAATGCGTTGTTTCTAAACATAGGCTTCACAAAATATCGCAGTTTTTGTGAAATGGCCCATGTACGTTATTAAAAACTACTTTACTTAAGCTTCATGTGTAAGATAAGTCTACTTACGAAATATAATCTCCTTATTTCCTACTCTGTTGTTGATCGCTTACTGCCCAGTAGAATATTTGTTCACTCGATGAATGACTAGATCACACTGTGAGCTTAATCAGCTGAGTGAGTCAGTGGTCAGTGACCTAGCTGAGGTGCACACTCTATACTGCGCAATGAACTGCGCACCTCACCAGATGATTCATTCACAGTGCAGTGAGCGATCAACAACAGAGTACGAAATAAGAAGATTATGTTTCGTGAGTAGACTTATTTTACACTTGAAATTTAAATAAGTAGTTTTTAATAACGTATACGTGTATAATGGAATTATATAATATAATAAGTAAAACAAGTAACACAATAATAATTTATATATGCCCATTCACGAAAAACGGGATATTTTGGTGTATGAAATGTAGTGTTTGGAATATATTTTTTTTTCTACGTTATGTGGGGTCCAAACTAGCTGGAAACTTTTAGGCCCGGTTCTATCGTCATTTTTAGGAAACCAATGTTAATTTAAATGGGATCTTGGCCAGTTTTTTCCATCCTACGGCCACGTCAAATATTTTTTCGACTTGATTACAAAAGGGCTATCTAGAAAAAATTAGTTTACACTGTTTAATAAAAGTTTTGACTAAAAATAAGAAAATGCGTTGTTTATAAATATGGGCTTCATGAAATATCGCGATTTTTGTGAAATCACGCATGATTCTGCCCAAAGATTGACTTCACAAATGGATTTAAAAACAGTTAGTTGAAAAATGTTTATTCCACAGTATTTTCTAACATTATCCACAAAAAATATCCAAACTGATTTCACTACAAAGTTTTTTGGTCAAAATATACAGGACATTTTGTAAAAGTAAATTTGAGTGAATTTTTCAAAAAAGTACGTCTGTCTCTAGTACGTGTAGGTATAAGCTGCTTGTATGGTTTAGGTATTCCAATTCAGCTCGAATGAAAGCTGGAATCAAGCCCTATCGATTAAAAAAAAAAGTTAATTCGATTTACTGCCACCGATTAAAAGTTGTAGCTTTTTAAAGAGGAGCGAAAAAATTGCCATCTACGAGACGTGGATTTTTGCCCGAAACTACTTCGAATGATTTCTTTTATGTTCGGAGGAAAAAGAGCGCAACTTTTTACATAAATATTGACCTCTGCATTGATGTATCACACCTTTGTAAAGGCGCATACGAGCCGGGGGGCATCGTTTGAGTCAGTTTCGGCGGAATCAACCATATACATATAATTTCAATCGAGTCTAGGCTTACACGCAAAAAGCCCGGAGAGAATCGGATCTGGTCGTTTGATCTTACTTTTCTTTTCCATCAGAGAGCCGTGCCGTGCCGGTGGAACTCGCCAAAAGGCCTGCATCCATGCCGCTCTAGCAGAGCATAAGAAACTCAATTAGTATCGCAGAGAGCGCGCGCGCGCGCGTTTCAAAATTGAATTCCAAAGTTTCGGGAAAACTTTAATTATTCAGATATATTCCCGCCTGTTTCGTCAACTTTCTGTTTGCCGACTGCTGCATCGGCCGGGCTGATATTACATTCGAAAGTTCGAATTGCAGCGGCGCGAGGAGGGAGAGCAAGAGAGAGAGGAAGGGAGCTGCTGATGCGACGATCGCGATCCGGTCGCAAATTGCCGCGATGACAAATTGGAGCTATCGCTGCCCTTCGCGCGCGCGTAGCGCTAATTGCAGCTGTAGAACCGGCTGTGGATTCTCTTTTTTTTTTTCCCCCTTTCTTTCTTCAGCTATTGTCGATTCGTTTTGCACAGAGAAATATGTGTGTGCAGTGTTCCTCCGAGCGAGTACATTACGGTCAAGTTGCAACAGTTCAAATGATTATTAATCAGTTATAGTTGACGATTCGTCGGTTCGTAGCTTTTACGGTAAAAATTGCTGGGACTTTATCCTCGGTGATACCGTGGATATCCCTACTATACTCACGACTGGGGGAAGGAAAAAGCGCCGCCGCGAAATTGCTGGGAAAAAAGCACTGCTTATCTCGGGGAGAATTTTATTTCTGAAATTTCTTAATGTTTTACCTGAGAGCGCGAGGGGACTTAATTTTTTTAAATTATTTTATTCGCGAATGAAATAGCCTGCAGTACAAACTTTGGAGATAAAATTTTCTCCGAGACAGCGCTTTTTTCCAGCGAATGTAGTTTACGAGTATGTTTGAAAAAACAAAGAGAAGCCAAAGGTACACTGTTTTCGCCCAGCGTCGCAAAATTCATCCCCTCGACGGCGCTTGTTTGCCGTATATCTACTCGATAAATGTAAATACGCATTTCTCCCCGGCATCAGCAGACTGATGGTGTTGCGAGCGGCCTAAAAACGCGGGGATGTTATTCGCGGAAGATACTTACTGCGTGTACCGAAAACAAATAAATACTGGCGCAGCACATTAGCATCACATTTTCAATACGTTCGGAGGGATGTATAATACATATGCATGCGCCAGCGGTGGAATATTTCGCTGGTATGAATGTTTTAACAAGGGCACGATCACACGGTTTTTCGTATTTATTATTATTATTGGATTTTTTTTTTTTTTTCGACCACACGCGTGTTATCCGGGTACGGAGGATTTTATTCGCGTATTCTATTCTGTGAAATATTATATTGCTTCGAGTACCATTTTTAATACGTACAGCGCGACGGTTTTCCAAAGCGAATAATCATCCATCCCTTACGAATAAAATTGTACATTTTTCGAAATAAACACCCAATTGCTACTTGATACGCTGTAGCAACGCGTTTCGACATGTATTCTTGAAAAAAAGAAATGATAAAAGGTTTCATGTATTCCAGGTAAACCCGAGCAAGCTAAAATAACACTCGAGATGAATTTTTGCCATATACCATACTGTTGTATACATACGCACACTACACGGACAAGAGGTGGACAGTGAAATATTTGTTCCCGTGTCTCGACTTTTGAAGCGATCATAATTATTTTTCCACGAAAACATTTAATCCGGGGGGGGGGGGGGGGCTTAAGCGAGAAAATACTTTCGTGGCTCGGTCGAGGCTCGCCTCGCATTCCAAATTATATTAAATGTACGAGCTCGGGGCGGAAAGTATGTTCCGAGGGAGCTGAGAGAGCGCGGGTGAAAAAGGAGGCAAAGAAAAAGGCATTTCGTACATTTCACAACACACGTAATTTTCTCAGAAAATTAAAAACATCGGAAAGTAAATCGCGGCAAAGCTCGGTGCTCTGGCTGCTGTGTACACTCGTACGGCACTATAGCCCGCGCGTCCAACGGTCGGAAGAAAACGAGAGGGCTCCAACCGCGGGGTGCAGTATTTTGAAATATAAGTTCCCCGAGCTAGGGAATAAACAACAACGCGATTTTCCCCGTACGTACATTATACATGTATAGGTTGGACGTACGTCGCTGCCGCATAACAAATAGTGTCGAGGGAGGAAGAGCAGCCCGGCGATGGCGAAAGAACGGGCGCAAAGTTTTTCCCCCCGACGGAGAAGTCCGCTCGGATGAATCGGGCCATTAATAAAATTTTTCGATGCCCCCGGAGCTAGCAACTCCATCGGGTAGAAACGTGCACGGGCAAACGAGTGCGCCGACAGATTGATGGCTGTGTGTGTGCGCTTAGGTGCGCGCGGGTTTCACACAAAGTCGTGCACGCGATGCATTTTATTTCGCGCGCAGTTCTTCCTTCCCGATTATGACCGTCGATTTCGCGGATGCTTTCATTAATTTCTTCGAATGTCGAGCAAATTTTGGCCCCGACAGCGCGTTCTTTCCCCGCGGTTTCACGTTCGATTTTTTGTTTATTCGCCATCGGCCAAACGTTCCCCGAAAGCCCGAAAGGCTGAATATTATAGGGTACCCCCGCGCGCGCGATTCTGCGTCGATGAAAAGTGCGCGCTTCCCCCCCCCCCCCTCCCTATACCCTACTACGCGTGGATTCGGCCCCGCGAGTAATCGGAAATACCTTTGTTGCAAAATTCAGGGGAGGAAATTAGGTTATACGGGGGCGTATGGTCCGAATTTTCATCCAAGTTCGTTCGCGGATGATTGATTTTCGATACAAACAAAGCGCGTGCCCGAGCCGCGCGGGAAAACCGTTCCTCGGCGATTCGAGCGTCGAACAATGCGGCTGGCGATGGAAAAATTCGATCGTAACTTTTGGCGGTGCTCGTTCGCGCGGTGCGGGGTGAAACGTGTGCAAAAATTCTCCGCGGCCGGGGCAAAAATTAAGAAACGGGGGTATACATGGTGTACATGGTATAATCGCGGCAACAGATGCGCCCAAGTAGAAACATCCCGTTACGGTCAGACCGGCGTACCTACGTGTACAATCCGCATGGTGATATATACATCAGGCAATTTGGTTTTGCGTAGCAGGTAACCGCCACGCACGGTTGGACAATGTAAAATTAATTTAATCAATTTTCCCACTCAGATTGATATTATTCGCGATGTTTGGGAAATGCGTCGGCTGCTCTGGTTATCAACGATCGAAATCGGGACGAGGAGAAAAAGCCAATGAGCTTTTGGTATTACAGCCCCGGCCCCGGTGTAGATGGAGCGCGTGGGCGTAAGTGTATGCAGAAGTGGATGTATAAATGCCGGATCAGAGCATACTGGGAATTCAGGGAGCGCGCAGGTGAATGATCCCCCTGAAACCGAATCCGAGGATATTCGATACCCGACACTCTGGTGAATCGCGTTTTTTTCGCAAAAGCGCAACGCCAATGGCTGATGGTCAGCGAAAAGAAAATGCAAGACTGTACACCTTGCACTCAAAATTACCACGCGGTAGATCAGTCAATACCGATTCGAATTCGTAGAAAGAGAGAGAGAGAGAGGAATGAAAAAAACGGCGGAAGCCGCGCGAATCACCATCGGCGCACCACACAGTACGGACAGAGCGCGAGGCCGCAATATTATATCGTTCGATAGAGGCGTCGCGGGGCGCGACGTCAAAAATCTCGGCACGTTCCCGCGCCGAGGACGGAGGAGGTGGATCGTAGCCGCTGCCAGGCCGGGGTTCTTCAAAAGTCATTAAATATCGCAATAAGGCGGAGTTGGCGCAGCGGGCGGGCCCCCCCCCCCCCCACACCCCCGCGTAATACACATGGGTAGCTCTCAGACGTGATGGGTGCCCGGAGGATCGACGTGTACAATATAATAATACTCCATGCATACACGTGTGTGTGTGTGTGCGTGCGCGGGTGGGTGAGAGAGATACGCGGCATCAGCATCGAGACCGCGAGCGAGAAAAATAATTCGTCCCGAAGAAACGGATGTGTACGATACATATATACATATGCAGGCGGCTCGAGTGGGAGGAGATAAAATCCGGAGCTCCGAATAAGTTGCGGCAAAGTTACTCGCGCGGCCCTGAGCTCAGGGCGCACGTGTACATATACGAGCGGAAAAAGAGAGGCAGCCACGATAAATAAGCGAGGAGTTTCCCCTCGTCCTCTGCCGCCTTTTTTCGTCGCTCGCGCGGCTCGTACCTTGCGCGTTGTACTATACCAGGCAGACAGGCTCGAGGGGAACCGATCGCCGGGGCGGGGGAAAAGAGTATATACACTGCCTGTCGCCGCGGGCGCACTTGCTCCGGTGTATATTGTATGCACACGGGGGCAGGGCGAGGCGCGAGCAGCGCCTGGTGATGGGTAAGGTATACGCGCGCTGTACGCGCGAAATTTCCAGGACGCGAGAACGAACGGGGCGAATACGACTCTTATACGCTTTGGCTCGACTTTTTATTACCCCGCCTATTTGCTCGCTTGGCTTTATTTCTTTTCCGTCTTCTAACCTCAAAATAGCACTTTCACCGCTTGATTTTGGGTTATCAGACGGAAAAATAGTATTCGAAACTCGTGCGTAAAGGCTTACTCGTTACGGCCCTCGCCTTCGGCTCGTGCCGTAAACTTCTCGGTTCGTAAATATAAGCCTTTCCGAACTCGTACGAAATATACTAATTCCGTCCCCGGTACCCGGCTGATTGCGTCCGCCGCGGGTGAGCGAGGAAGCCGCAGCGATTCGACGATCATTTGCGCCTCAAAGACAACATTTCTCGGGCAGGTAACGGGAGTTTATTCGAAAATTCGATCGCTCGGAAAGGCTCGCTTTTGACGATACGCGATCGTGCAACCAAATTTGTACCTGTTTTCATCGCATCGGGAAACACGCGGTTGTTTGACTTTATCGGCGGCCGTGAAGCGATATTTACGCACGGGCCACATGAAACAAAATACACAGCGGCTCGATTAAACTTATTGATCATCCCCGGGGGGGGGGATCGAGTGCAATTACAATTTTTTCATCGTTCGAATAAATCGCCCGCCACTGGCGCTGCCGTAATAATTTTTTAATAAAATTTACGACGCCCCGTCGCGCGCGCGCGCCCCCGACTCCCGGGCTCATTTATAAAAACAAAATGTAGCCGCGTTCGCGCGCGTAAGCTGCCGCCGCCGCCGACCGTTTTTCACGCCCCGGCATTAACATCGAACTGTAATTAAACCTGCACCCTGTGCAGCTGTCGAACCGCGTAAAAACAATCTTCAGAGTGAATTTTCGCAATGGTATCCAGCGGATGGTGACGACGCCAGGAGGTAGCGCCCCCGGGGAATCATAAAAGCGTCGTATCACGGCCATTATTCGTCGCGGCTCGGAAAAATTGTTTTTTTTTTTTGTTTTTTTCAGGTGATAAAAGAAATTAAGAGTGAAAAAGTCAAGGCAAGCGACAGGACGCTGTTGCACTCTGCAAAGTGTTTCTTTCCCGCGTAACGGTTCGTAGGTGCGCATGCTATAACTATCGCTCGTTTTTTCCCTTATTTCGTGTATATTCAGCGGCAGCACCAGCTAGGGCACGCCCCTGTCGCTGCACTGTTACGGAGCGGGAGGGGTAGCGGGAGGAAGAAGGGGGGGAAAAAAAAGAGTTTAAAAAGCAGAACGACGGGGGCGGCGGCTGAAAATGATTTTTCCGCGCCCCTGACGTCAAGACTTCTTGCAGCATCACGCCGCTCCATGATATATATTATGGCGCGTTAAAACGCGCGAGTGAGAGGGCGGTGGGGGGGGGGAGGGGGATGCGAAAAAAGGGGGACACCGGGGAAAAAGCGGCCAGCCCCGAGCCAGCCCGGGCCGAGGAGGGAGGTAGGGACGTTTTTCAGGCGTTCGTTGTAATTATCAGGCCACTTGAATAATTTTAAAACACGTGCGCACTCGTTAGCGACTTGTTGGAACAATTAAGTGGGCGTTTAGCCGGGCCTCCCTGGTATATGTAGCTTAGGAGAACGGGGTGCCCTGTGGGTGTACTTCGCAGCAGTTCCACTGCACTGGCTACTATATATGTGCATATTATTTAATTTCTTTTGCCGTGAGCGTGCGTTCTCGTTACTCCCTACTGCTGCTGCACTTTTGCGCTTTTTGTGCCCTTTTTCTTTTGAGCTGGGGTGTATTGTGTGAGTACAATCAGAGAGCTATTTTTTTCACATTTTTTTCTATATTTTTTTTTTTTTTTTTTTTTTTTTTTTTTTTTTTTTTTTATTTTTTTTTTTTTAAAAATCTCAATTTTTTTTTTTTTCAATTTTATTTTTTTTTTTTTTTTTTTTTTTAAATTTTTTTATATTTTTTTTTTTTTTTTTTTCT
>JAPYYV010022057.1:0-14251 GCA_030522625.1 Copidosoma aretas
ACAGTACAGGAGGCCTACGCGCGCGGATTCGGTGTATACTGTTGCGCCTTCGGAATTTACCGGGGGAGGGCCGCGGGGAGCGTCTGAACTAGTTTGCCGCTCGTCACGCGGGTCTGTACTACTTGCTCGCTCGTCGAGGACGGGTTCACTCATTTTGCGGGACATTTTCGGATCGGGTATTGTTTTTTTTGTCGCTGCTGTTGCAAGCCTGGTTGAGAACGAATCGTGGGATTTTGATTTTTTCGCACGCGCCCGTGTTACGCTGCTCCGAACGAGTTGATTGTATACCCTCGTTTGACATGCGAGCCGTCGGGGGTGAAATTTTAGTTGCGAGTGTCCAGCTGGACGTATATGAGGGACAGCGGGGAGGAGGGATGGAACAGAGAGGACGTGGGTGAATTAGACGGGTCGGCAACAAAACGAAGAAAGACAAGAAAAAAAAACCCATCGGAGACAGAGGGGGGAAAATAAATGGAGAAGCAGACCGGCTGCAGTCGTCCGAGGGGGGGAAAAAAGAAGAGACAAAAGTGCCCTCTACAAGGTTTCGCACTTGGCCGAGCTAGCTCGCGTGTCGTTTTCTCATCAACGCGACCTCGCCTGTGTACATATACCCTGCAGTACATAATGGCTCTTTACCGGCCCCGCGTAAACAATAACGGCCGCGGTAGCGAGCTGTGTGTGTGTGCGTGTGCTCTATTTATGTGTTTTTCTTGCGATTCTCCCGTGTGTAAATTGAAGATACACCCGAGCAGGGAGCGATAGCACACTTGTGAAAGAAGAAGGGAGAGGGACGCGGAGACGTCGTATTATACAGTAGCGGTAGCTCACCGGTGGGCATTGTTCCTCGTCTTCTTCCTTCCGCTCTGCTCCTTCGAGCGTACCTTTTTCCCCTCTTCCTTCCCTCCCCCTCGTTACGTACGCACGGCGCCCAACTCCGGCCGCCGCGCTCGGCGGTACGATCCGGGCCACGAAATACGCCGACTCCCTCTCGCTCGTAGCTGCTTCCATCCCCCCATGTACAATACGGCTCGCCCACGCGCGCGCATAACTTCCGTTCCGCCGCGTACCTTCTCCCATCTCCTTGTGCCCTCGATTTTTTTTCCTCCCCCCCCCCCCCCCCCCCCCCCCCCCCCCCCCCCCCCCCCCCCCACACCCCCCCCCCCCCCCCCCCCCCCCCCCCCCGCCCCCCTTCCTTCCAGCGCGGCGCGCAAAACTAACTTTGATTTTTGCGCCCGACGCGGCAGCGGCGCATTGTTCGCAAGGGAGGAGGAGCCGCTGCTGCTTCGCGCTCGCTCGCTCGTGTTTTTTCCTCGGACGTTTCGCCCCTCGCTTTTCCGTCTGCCGCGTCAAAGCAACTTTGACCGCTCGCTGCAAAAACTCTCCCAGCGGACGCACAGCAGCGACGCTCGCGCGCGGGCCGAGGAAGGGCTGAAACAACTCACCGTAGGTCATTTTGGCGGCCAGGTTGAGCTCGCACTCGTGCCGGGTCTTGTAGGTGTAGGGCTCGGGCTCGCCCGGACACCAGAGCACCGGGTGACCGCAGACGCACTTGCCGACATCCTGCTGCTGCTGCTGCTGCTGCTGCTGCTGCTTGCCGGCCTCCGCGGCGTCCATCGTCGAGCCCTCGCCGAGGAGGTTGCAGCCCCGCTCCGAGAGCTTCGGCACGAAGGGACAGTGCCTTCTCGTCCTCCCGGGGATTTCTGTGGGCCAGAAGGACAGACGGTGTATTCTTTTTTGCTCCCGCAAGTACCCACGCACGCGGGTATTTGGCCGGAACATCGCGACGAGCTGAAATTTTCATCATCACGGTTCTGATGCAATCGTGGACGCGTACTCATATTATATCGCACTCCGCTGCAACCATGCCATTGTAGTCAACGCTCGCGTTAATTCCCGGCACGTTGTTGGCGCACCACATGCAAATAATCGGCTGCTGCAGTGGCGCGCGCTCGCGTCCCGAGAGAAGGCGGAGGGTTGGCAGAAAGTTCGCCCGAACCGAATGCATGCAGATTCGCGCAATTATCGAGGCAACAGACGACGACGACGACGACTGCACGTGTACTACTTATATACTGCTGCGCTAAGTTGGTTCCCGTAAATAATTCATTTTACAAGCAGCAGCTAGCAGATGCTCTCTCCCGACACATCGCTCCTTTTTGTCCCCCATCTCTCGGCAGTCTGTTATTGTTCCTCCTTCTCCCAGCGACACAAGTTCCAAGTGTACGCGAACGACCGGGGACGAGATAGGGCGAGGAGGAGGAAAAGAAAAAATAAAGTTGCTCGTTTGCGGTGCCTCCTATATTGCCCCCGGGAACAAGACACAAACCGACGCTGCAGCCGATGGACGGAGAGAAGAAAGAGAGTGCCTGTATCGCCGGCAGATTTTCCGCAGCCCCTGCCCGGTTTCCCTCTGCACTCTGCATTCACGGAAAAATGTAAGAAACAAAAACTGGCTCGGGAACGCCGATGCGCATCGATCGCGTTGGTGCACACTGCACCTGATGGGAGCCCTCTGTGGAGTGTTATGTGTACAGATAGAAGGAGGAGATCGACTTTCGAAAACATGCGCGTGTGGGTACAAGGTGTACAGGTGTAGCGCATAATGTATACTACGAACCAACAGGGATGGCATCAAGTTCTCTGTCACGCGAAAGTGCGGAATTATTTCACGAGTCCTGAAAAATCACTGATCGGCCGATGAGTGAACATTTTCCAAGACGTTACACATTCTGCCCCGAGTCGACGATTTTGTGCAACTTTGTCAATCGTTTGCGCCAATAGAGTTTAAAAACAGGAACAATAGGATTACGTCCCTCTGGGCGCTCGCAGTCCCTTATACGTATACAGACCGGCCGCAGGCTGTCAGGGAAATCCGTGCTCAGCAGGGGGCTCGGGCAGCGTACAGCTAGGGCCACGTGTAATACTACGACCACAACAGCGGGGGATCCTGGGGAGCTTTATCTTCGATGTATCGGCTGCTCCTCGATCGCGGCTACAACCCCTTGCCGTACTTGTCCGTCCACCTCTGCAGCAGCGATCCGTACGAACACGCGTTTACAGCCACGAGAGAGAGAGAGAGAGAGAGAGAGAGAAGGACGCAGGAGGTAATGAGACTTTGAAATTTAGGACGTCCGACGCGCATCGGACCCCTGCTCCCGCCACCGCCCGACGGATCATTACAGCCCGCGTCTGCTTGTAAATCGCTAGCCGCACGGATAAAGTATTTATGTACGTACGGAAGCTTAACGCGCAGTCTTGAGTTGTGGCAAAAGAACGACTATCCGTGCGTGCTCATTATCCTCGCGGTTCGATACTCCAAAGCTCGAAACCCCGCACAGTTGAAGCCTAACGAGCGATTTTAATTATTTTCCGCTCCGACGCGTCATTTATGCCGAAAAAAAGGCGGGGAGGAGTAGGGGGGGTGCCTCCTCGTCAGAAGCCGAGGTTTACTCTCCGCTCGCGGAAGTTAATCCCGGAGCCTGACTCTGGAGAGGGAGAGAGGATACAGGTATGTTGCACGTGTATACTTATGCGCGCGGAGCAGCAGATAATCCCCGGCAACTCGGGAGCTTCGCAGTTCGTTAACTAAATATCTTAACGACTTCAGATTCGCGGGAATGTTTGTTCGGGGCGCGCGACACGCGCCGGTTCATCCGTGATTTACTATTTCGCGAGCACGAGGAGGCGGAGGAGGAGTAGTAGAGCGTCTGGATAATTAATAGCGCGGGATTCGTTGGACTACCGCCGGGGGCCTTTGGCTATATGTATATGAATACTTGAAATTTGTCTTGAATACGTGTTCCCGCGCGTATATGTATCCGCCCTCGCTGTAAAACGCGTCCAGAGACGCATCGGGTAGTTTTTTTTAGTTCACAAGCTACTCGAAAACTGCTCAAACGTATCTCTCTCGCGTTTTTCAAGCAAGTATCACGGAAGCGCGAGCCCCGAGTAATTATTTTTAACGAGTTTGCGAAAAGCCGACGTGGCGGCGAGGACGAACTTTTTAGCAGGAAGCCAGCCGGCTTGTGAATAAATATATATACGGGTGGCGGGGGGGGGGGCGCGGTGGGGTTAGGAAAAGAGGAGGGTGGGGGGGGGGGGGGGGGGGGGGGGGGGGGGGGGGGGGGGGATTTTCTCTTCGAAAAGAAAAAAAGTAACCATCAGGAGAGGAGAGGGGCGTTTTTAATGGCCACCCGAATCTTTCTTCCACAGACAACGGTCCTTAATTTCGGGGGTACGCGGGGAAAGGGGACAGAGCCCCGCCAACCCCGTGAGGAGCAGCGCGCGCTCCAGTTATCCCCCGGCCCGCGTGAAATACAGCCATCGGGCGATGTACCTCGGGGGGGGGCCGGCCGAACGCTTCGAATATTCCGGATTCCCTTCCCGCGCTTCCGCGAAGAAGGCGAGTATCGCCCCGCGTCGCTCGGATAGCTCGGCGCGGGCTTGGAAATTTTACACGCGGACGCCGCCTTCCCTCCCAATCCCACGTACAGATATACCGGAACGCGTGCATGTGTTATCATGGTCGAGAGCTTTTTCCGGGGGTTTATAAGCACGCGAGTATCATCGGGGAGGGGGCGTCGGCCGATGGCCCTCCCCCTCCTCCCCTTTGATCGGTCCGATGCTCCGGAGCGTCAGCGGCAGCGCGAAAGACGCTCCCCTTTGCGCGAAAGTGGCGGGGCTCGGTTTGCTCTTTTGGCTCCGGGAGCAGCGGGGAGGGGCCGTCGAAAAGCTGCTCGCTGCGCGCTCCGCGGGACGTTTAATTGGATCGCGCTCGGGATGGCACGGTTTCTTTTTTCTCTTTCCTTTTCCGCCCTCTCGAGGCTGCTTGAATTTTTTTTTAACGAATCCACCTGCCCGGGAAGCGCATCGTCGATCGCGGGGGCTGTTTTTTCCTTTGGGGGAGGAGCACGGGGAACGCACTTTTCCACTCCATCTGACAAATTGGAACAATAAATACGCGCGGCGCTGCGGCTGCGTGCGGGCGGGAGTGCTCGCGATACCCCGGAGAACGAGCCGGGGGGGAAAATGGAAGAAAAAGAAAACATGCGTATAGACACGCCCGACCTCTGCATGTACTTTTCGCTCTTTCGCAGAGAGAGAGAGAGCGCCCCGTATAATGGCAACACGGGGAAAAGTTTTTCAGGAAACCTGCAGCGGTAGGGAGAAGAAAACGCGTTTTTGAAAGAATATCCCATCCCGCTCTCTTCATCAGAAGTTACACATTTTACGCGGGGAACGCCGGGCTCCCTTTTTTTTTGTTTTAATAATTCACTGTACACGCGGGACGAATGCGGGGTGGGAAAGTTTTGAAGTTAATTGCGCAGCTGGGTGCATACTTACATGTATAGATCTACGTGATGGAAATGTTAATACTTTACTACAGCCGGAATCCATTCTAGTTTAACATCCGCCCTGCTGCTTCATTCGTGTGACACTTTGTCAAATAAAAATGGTGAACATCGAAAGGATAAAACGCTACCGTGTTTCGGAAAATGCAGAGTAATGAGGCACGACTGTGAGCTCTCGTGCTTTTTTACAAGCTCTCATCCGTCCAACTACAGATCACAGCGAATGAGGATTAAAATCGGGTTACACCCTCTTGCGCCCATCGATACCCCAAATAACCGGGTAACGAACGATACGCGAATAAATAAATCGAAAAGAAAAAACAAGTCCCCGCTCGCAAAAGTTTGTCGCGCTCGGCTTCTCTTTTTATAATGCGAAATCTCGAGTGCGCGCGCAAATACCCGACACCGGCTAAACTAATTTACTCGCGCGCGCGCGTAATATTTGCTCGATCCCCGGCTCCTCCGTTGCGCCTGTATCTGGGAACGTCCGTCCATCCCTATAATACTACTACCACCACGACCTCCTCTTCCTCCTCCTCGATGATATTCCATGAATACAGAATGTGTGTACGCGCGAAGCAGCAGCCGAGGGGGACTTTGACTCTCTCGCGGCTTAAATACACATACACATAGACGGAGGGGGGGGGGGGACGGTCGCGAACGAATGGGAGAGATAGAGAGAAGCTCGTCTCGGAAATTTCGTTCGGGACGCACATGCAATCTCTCGCTCGTCCCCCCTCGATTCTGTATCCTCGGCCCCAGTGGCGCAATTCGCGAGATACACCTTCCCCATCCCCGCGTTTAATGGAAGCACCACGGCGCCGTTTGCTCCCCCAGCTCCACGCAAACGTTACAATAAAGATCTCTCCTCGGTGTGTAATCGAAATTGCGAATCTCGAGAGCTCGATCTCGGCGCAGCGCTCCCGAGATTTTTCCTCCTTCCGCGAGAGGAGAGTAGCACGCTTTTCGCAAACGCTGCACGCTCGAGTCTGTCTCTGGTACGTTTGTCCTCCTTTCGCGGGGCGACGTCATAAGTCCCCGAGAACTCTCGTGAGACTCCGATCAACGGAGCGACAAAATTTGTATCTCCATGCAAGCACATTAGACTCACTTGTGCAAATTCCCTCGTCCACCGCCGAATCACGCGGATGCGGCACGAGATTCTTGATCAGGCACTGCAGCCCGACGGCGCACCTGCCGGAGAACCCGAACAGGCCGCCGCACGGCTCGCCCTCCACCCGCGCGCACACTCGGCAGCATCTGAAAGGAAAGAAAACGAATGATCAATAAGGTAGTATACAAAGAGAGGACGAGACATACTATGTACATACCGACGTACGAGAAATTTGTTAATTATAGAGATCGCATCTACGGCGGATAAAACTTGTCGAATGGATGGATGGATATATGTGCCTAAACCAACTCTCAGTCGAGTGAAACTAGCGGACGAGTAAAAGTAAGTCCGGGCCAGGAGGGAACAAAATGCGAGCGATAAGCGCTCCGAGCATTTTGAAGTTTAATTGAGGGATCCGCTCGAGAGGGTACGTACACCGCCCCCTTCCAGCTCTCATCAGATAGGACGGGGTAGGATACAGAGAGTGGCGGCGGTTCGTAGTTATAAAACACAAGCCACTCGGGATCAGCTCTTCCCGCGACTTTTCATTTGTATTATGCGTCCATACCACGGATCGATGAGCGTCGAGCTTCAATTGCGGCAATCACTCACAACTCGACTCGTTACGATCGATGGGGCCGTTAGACGTCTTTCCCGTGCCCCCCCCCCACCCCCCCCCCCCCCCACTCCCCCCCCCCCCCCCCCCCCCCCCCCCCCCCGCCCACCCAAACACACCACAAGCAACACAACCATCGCGCCAAAAAAATCCAATGAAAGTTTAAAAAAGTCGAGGGACAGATGGGAGCTCGCGTCGTCGTCTCAATTAGCGCTCGATCCAATCTTGACGCCGCTGGGCCCGAAAAAAAGGGAGAAGCGATGCAACAGAGAGCGCCCGAAGGTCGAGAGAGTCGTCCCGGCAGCAGCGCAATAATTTCTCGAGAGTGGAAGCCAGCACTCGCGCCCCGAAGGGACACGGGCGGAAAAAGAAACTCGCCCCGTACCAGAGGGAGAGGAAGACGTGGCGCAAAAAAAGCAACAGTATATACTCTTGTACAAGTATGGCACCGACGCGCGGAAGGACAGGATATAGGAAAGGCTCTCCGACGGTCTACGCATATATATATTTATGTACACGGAAACGCGGGGAGCGGCGATCCTGAGTACGTGTCGTGGATTTCTCTTGATTTCCGCGCGCTCCTCGCGAAACGTTACGAACGTGAATTCTGATCCATCGATGCTGCAGGGCTCGATTTATTTTTTGCACACGCGGATGCTTGTATCATAAATAGGTATACCGGGTTTTCGATGGAGTTGCTCTCGACTTGAGAAAGTTGCGCGTTCCCTGAATTGATTCAAAGGTCCGATCGGTGAAACCTGCACCGTGGCTTGAAAATCTTGCGATCGCCCGTCAACCCGTGCGTGTGTACCATCGATTTCCCGGGAGGAGAAACGGTCCGCGAAATTCACGCCGCCCACGCGCGTAAACAGCAGAACCGGGACAAATTGTTCATCCCTCTCTTACAGGATCGCGAGTGGCGCGCGAGCCATATTATAATATGCGGTTTGTATACACTCCGTGTAATACAGGACTGGTATAGTACCTACACGCTCTCTCTTCACGAGTATTATGGGCAAAGGAGGGCCATTCATCCCTCGCGCGAATATTCGGAGCGAAAAATACGGAAGGCCGTTCGCGGCTAAAGTACGCCGTATCCGGTGATCTCGGCCCGCTGAATGGGTTCGAGGGTGTGACGCGAGAGAGGCGCGAAAAAATACTCCTCTTATCGTGTGTTTTCAACGCAACCGGTGTATACGCGTCGAAGCGGCCTTTTTTTCTTTTTTTTCGGCACTCGGGAGTCTAGACGCATTTACAAGGGCGTGCTCGTAATTAATACGCGCGTGTGCCAACAGCTGCCGTTTGCTCTCTGTACATGCAGGACTGCGGCTTAATTATCCTGCGTCCCCCGCGATGGGGGTGAACGGCAGCGAGAGAGGGAGGACGCAGTGTGTGGCACGAATGCGGGAAGTGGGCTGGGTGTGAAGGGAACTGTTGATACACACCGGGCGGCGAGGCACTGGCGACGAGCGCGATTCAATATCCTTCAACGGGACGATTCGTGAAGAATGAACCTTCTTCTGTTTTCATATTAAAAATCACGGGTGATGCGAGTGAAAAAAGTCATCGCGTCTTTTTACCGCTTTGTATTATTATGGAATTTCAAACGAAAACAATAACGTAATTGTACTGGCGTGACCATTGCCTTGATCCGTCGAACGGCACTGCTATGTTGTTTCGTTTGGTGACAACAAAAATCGCGTCTTTTCATCAGTCCAAGAGTGAATGATTAATTAACCGTTCGTGGTAATGGATCGCTGTTGGTGCAGGTGCGGTGAGCATTTGGGTTTTTCCAATGCATACCTTTTTTGATAAGCTTTTTTTTTTTTAACAGTAGTTATACGAAGCCGGCAGTCTTTATTTTCTTTCAATTTTTTTTTATTTACTCTGGTGAAACGGGGACCATTTTTTTTCTCGTGTGCAATTATCTTAAAAGTTGGGGTTCGAAAAAATGCGCGCGTTTCGAGGTCACTGACTTCAAATGGCAAAATTCGAGGCTCGATTCGATGAACGAAAATCTGTTATATAAAACAGAGATCTCGGAGGCTTCACGGGTCGACGGATGCAGATATGGTATTCAAATATTCGCCCATCATATTACGTACTTCGTTTTAAAAAAACCTTCCGGTTAGGAGTGCTTTTGAATTTATTTCAATAAAATTGATGTTTTGGTTTATAGGAAGCTTTATTTGCTCGCTATAGTGTGTTCCAATTTATAACGTAAAAACTGTTTATAAAGCATGCTTGGTATTTTTATACATATTTGAGGTTTGTAAAAAATGTGAAATTAAAAGGGAAGTTACTTTATCGTATGGTGCACTTTGGACTTGTGATTTATAATTGAGAATATACGGTTACAACCATGCATTAGAGAGAAGACACTGTCCTAACATAAAACGAGTTCCAAGTAATTACGGAAAAAATGTGCTACAGTTGCAGCATGGTTAAATTTTACTTCACGTTCTAATGTTACTGTTTTAATGCACTGTATAATAATGCATGGCTGGTAGGAAATTACTCCATGTAAAACTTTCTAAAACGCCATATCATTATTTCTAATCTTCTTCATATTAACAGAACAAATACTATAAACATACATTATTCTTGCACATAGCCATAACAGTGATAAAATCCAATAAGCAAAACTACAAATACTGAAATGAAAAAAAAAAGTTGGCCGCCAGGTTTAGAAAACATATAAAATTTAAAGTGGACAGAGCAGAAGCCAGCTAAGGTACGAGCAACTGCAGCAGGAGGGATATAAGTAGCTAAAAAGAAGAGAACTATAGAGGGAGGACGGTAGGGTCGTGCACATGACTCACTTGCAGGGGTCCCAGGTCAGTCCGCCGGGGCAGTCCTCCTCGGTGAGCGGGTCGCACTCGAGGGGCGAGCAGACGCAGGACAGGGCCCTCGCGACCGCGACCGACAGGACGACGATGCCCCCCAGCAGCACCAGCGGAACTCGCATTGCTCCCTGCACTCTCTCTATGTCTTGTCTTCGATTCTCACTTCACAACTGAGTACATCTCTCGGCTCTCGCGCTTCTTCCTCTTGCACCTTTTGCCGCTGCAGGTATTAGTACTCAAATATTTATTTCACTTTCTTGCAGGGAACAACAAATAAAACGACGGACAACAAATAAATAGGTACATGAGCATACGAATTTCAAATATTTATAGAAGCAAGCAAGTATTATAAACGAGGAGCCCGGCGCGCGCGCGAGTTGCACCACCTCCAGACTGCTGGACGAACGCGCACTGATGTGCCGAAGCCAGCAAAACACATCCCCCCCCGCGCGCGGCGAGCTCCGTTACCACGGCGGCCGCGCGCGCGCCGATTCTCTCCTCTATACCGACGACGACGGCGACTAACCCCCCGCAACCACCCCCCCAACCTTACCCCCGTCGAGTTTGCTACATAGCTCGCTCGGCTTTTCTTCCACCCCCTTCCTCTCTAAGGGCTCTCCGGCTCTGTGTGTGCGCATATTGTATGTATCCTATATACTTGCTTCTTCTATACGCGTTTCTAGATATTTTGATGTAGGTAACTAATTTTCGAATCTAATCGGATTAAAAAACGCGTAAACGCTCTGAGCTAAACGACTCGATTGGTTGTATAGTTGTGTGCGTCTTGTTTGTACGCACCCCCCCTTGAGAGTGAGAAAAAACCTCTTTGAAAAGTATCAAACAAGCCAGCGTGAGAAAAGTGTTGTATAAGAATCTACCACAGTTGAACGTTGGGATCAAATGCATGCCAATATAATTTTTATTCACTTATGCTGCTCTCGACCCTCGCTCCATTTTTTAGATCTCTGAAAAATGAAGTAATCTGTTGGTTTGTTTGTTTACCTGGAGTTGAATTTTTTAAAACTAGACGTGAATGCAAAAGCGTACGTACCTTTTGCAAGAAATGAAATAACTGAAATTTTCATGATTTGATAACTTTGGTCATTATTTCAAGTCAAAATGATATCCAGAAGTTGGGCGAAATTCTAGTACATTTTGATCCAAGACGATTTCGAAGCAGTGGATACATTTAATGAATGCAATCACATACACGGAAGAATTCTAGCTTGATGGAGTTAAAAAGTTGATATTCAAATGTAATATTCTTTGAGATGAGATTTATCAAAAGGTACGAAAATTTTCGTTCGAAACAACAAGAAACTATTGAATCATTGACCAAATAAAACATGAAATCATGCTTGAAAGATTCAAGAGGTAATACGAAAAAAAAAAAAAGATAAGATTACAACTTTTTTGCGTCATACGCAAAAGTAAATACTGTTTTAATCTTAAAAAATTACAAGCTTAAACTTAACCACACAAGTATTAATTTTAAAATATCGTGCAATCTGCATGCAATGATAATTTAACAATCACAAGGTATTTCAAAAAATTTGATACCAAAAACTTTAACAAAATATTCTTCAATATAATACATTATAGGATAAGAGTGCATGTATGCTTCAGAGTCAGTTAAAATATTGTAAAATATTTTCATAATTTCGATCATATATTGTCTGACCGATTCATTGTAAGTTATTTTTTCAGGATCTCCAAACAATTCCAAAAAATATGATATATTTGTACCAATTTTTTTTAATTCCAGCTTCAGTTGTGATTTAACACTTTCATCAGTCAGCTACGATTAAAATGTTTCTTTATTTTATGTAGCCAAAAAACAAAGCACGGTAAACTAGAATAAGTTTAAATTTTAAG
The DNA here is from genome assembly GCA_030522625.1 of Copidosoma aretas. Classification (NCBI taxonomy): domain Eukaryota; kingdom Metazoa; phylum Arthropoda; class Insecta; order Hymenoptera; family Encyrtidae; genus Copidosoma; species Copidosoma aretas. The sequence goes on from JAPYYV010022057.1 coordinate 11,803, forward strand.
GAAAAAATAAATGAATAGAAACTCACAATGTCCAAGAAAAAGTCAGACGGCCAGTTTTCTCGACATGCTGTGCAGTGACAGATGAAGTCGTGATTCTTTTTTAAAAATTTTTGTCTATCTTCTCTTTCCGTTACAATTGGAAGGCCATAACAAGTGAATAACTGGAATATCAACATTGATGCAAAATATACATAATATCGGTCATACATAATCCACTGAAGACTAATTTTTCCAAACAAGATGTAATTACGAGTAAGTTACCTGTTCTCCTTTTTTAATAGGTTGAACAGCATAGAAAAATATTTTCTGATTGTTGGTGAATAAACGGTGCGTATTATAATTACAACTGTGATTCAGAAGACTGCAGAATGGTGAAAGAATAACTCCAATATCCATTTCCATACAAGTCATTTCACATTCTTTTGGAGAAGCACATGAACAATTTGCACCCTGAAACTAAGCATAACACTCGATAAAATTTATTTTTGCTATTATTACTTTGAGTTTGCTTTATACTTTCAAAAAAACAATTATACAGTACACAGGCTAATTGTACCTTATAAGCATTGTAATCTACGATAAGCTTCAGTTTATAAATTAAACCTTTCAATAAATCAAGATCAACATCAACGAATGACATTTTATCGATGAAGAGGTCTGTTTTGGTAACTGATATTTCTATAAAATCTTCAATAAAACGAGTGTAAATACTATTTTCCCTCGTAGCAGTAGGTACCAATTTGTGAAACAAATTACAAATAGTTTTAAATTTATCGCTCTGAAAGAGTCCACCATCAAAGAAACTTTGTAGAGATTCATCTGAAAAGAATGAAGGATTTTTAAACTAATCGAAAAGACAATCTGTAATATATTTTTGAAGTAAGTGGAAACCTCTACTTTGCACTTTATTCAGGTCGCTAAAATCTTTGATGATGCTAGACAAACCCTCCTTCTTTACTGCCTTGATGAACAATCGAATGGCTGTCAGCAATGATCTCAAATTTTGCAGTTTGTCATCGATGTACTTCAGAAAAGGAAGAACCACGCACTCAACATCATGGTACTGCAACCAAGCCTCCTCCTTGCACTTTTCAGAGCAGAATATCGCCACCGTGCACGATTCGCAGGGTACTCCATTGCACGCGAACATCAAGCAGTGGGAACAAATCAGGTAAGTCTTGTCTCTCGTTGGGTACAGAACGTAGCTCGTCTCTATGGCAACTACTTGACCAGGCTGTATGTCCTCGGTAGCCAAGCAGTGTCTCCCGTACTTTGCGCTGTAGGCCAAGGTGATGCACTCGTAGGCAGACGGGATGGTTTTTGAAAGCTCGCCAGCCGCATAGGACTCGACTGATCTGACCTTGCTGTCGATCGTGGAGTTCTCGGTGACGCTGCTCTTGCTACCCATGAGCGTCATGCACTTCATCCTCCGGGACAGAAGCTTCAGCTTGAGGTCTTCCGACTGGGCGATCCTGTGGGCTCTGTCAATGTCGACGAGACACTCCTCGTACTGGCGCAGATGGAGCAGGAAGTAAGACCTGTTGCCGTAGGCCATAGCAAGCTCCTCCGAGCCATTCTCAGCCAGGGCTGCACTCTGGGTGTACAGAGACAGTATTGTCAAGTGAGTTTTCTTGTCGTGACCCTGGCTCGTCAACAGGTCATTGCTCTGCCGGCGAGTGGCCGTCGATGCTTCGGCAGACTTTTCCGGCACAAGATCCTTCGTTGTGAATAAAAGGTTATCTTTACGGATCGAGCGATCCATACTGGCAGATACGATGTAATCCAACTGTCGAGTGCAGTAAGTAAGTACCTACTGCAGTGAGACTGCTGTCAGCTGCTGTCTACGGCTTATTGCAAGGTTATAAACTCGCGAGTTAAGTATCTGAGGCTGCGTATACATGGAGTCTTGAACTTTGTTTATAGGTACGCACTCCGTAAACATCCATCAGCCTTGAACTTCGATCTCATGAAGGGAGACAAGATGGCGTATTCGCGTGCAACATTGGGACGAAATGATTAAATTTCAAACGTTTGAAAAACAAACAACTTATTGTTGTTATTAATTCTGAAATATTTAATAATTTCTACAACATACAGACGATTACTTGATACGATTTATTACAAACGATATTATCAAGTGATTGTTGCTAAGTATAAGTACTTACACTCAATGATTAATAACAAACTGACTAACCTAACCGTACTGAGAAATTCCAGTAATTTGCATTTTGCGCCATTTATTATACTACTGAATAGTGAATACTGATGTTCCGCAGTCGCCGCAGTAGCAGGCTGAGTACTTGCGCAGTTCAGTGAATCGAATTGATGATTCACAGTTGATCAATTTATTCGGATTCCGCTTCCGGCTACCGAGCCGAACGGACGTGTAACGTCTCTCTCGTCCCGGTTGCCGTGACCGGGATCCAACACACTCTGGTTCTAACGAACC
>JAPYYV010022060.1:0-12177 GCA_030522625.1 Copidosoma aretas
GACAATAATGATAAAGATGATAATGATGATAATAATGATGATGATTACTATAATACTTACTAGGGTTTAACAGGTCAATTAAGTTATTAAAAGTGATGATGTTGATGATCATGATAATGATGATTATGATGATTATGATGATGATTTTCATGATAATGATGATGATAGAAATGATTATAATGATAATGAGAATGATAGTGACGATGATAATGATGATGATTATAAGAATTCGGATAATGATAGTAATGATAATAATAACGATGATAATGATAATGATCATGATATCTATAATGGTTATGTTGAGATCAAGAATGATGATGATAATGAGATGAAGGATGATAATGATGATAATGATGATGATAGTGTTTATTATCATGGTAATAATGATGATTATAATAATGGTTATGATAATGATAATAATGATGATTATGATAATGATGATTATGATGATAATGTTAATAATTATGATAGAGATGATTCATATTGTGACAATGATTATGATATCCACGATGGTGATGATGAGATTAAGGATGATAATGATGATGATGATGAGATCAAAGATGATAATAATGATGATAATGATGATGATAATGATGATGATAATGATAATGATAGTAATGGTAATGATGGAGATGATGATGGTGATGATGACAGTGATAGTTATGATATAGATAAGACATATGATGATGATGATAATTATAATGACGATAATGATATTGACCATGGTGATGATTATGAAATCAAGGATTAGAATGATAAGATCGAGGAAAATGATGATGATGAGATTAAGAATGTCAAAAATGTTGATGATGATGATAATGATGATAAGGATGGTAATGAAGATGATAAAAATGATTATAATGATAATAATGATGAAGATAATGATGATGATGAAGATTACGATGATGGTAATAATGATCATGATGATGATAATTATGATGATTATGATGATGGTAAGAATGATAATACGGATGCGGATGATGATAGTGATGATAAGAATTATTATGATGATAATTATAATGATATCTACGATAGACATAATGAGATAAAGAATGATGATAAAAGTTCTAAGGATGATTATGAGACGATAAGAATGATGATGTTGATAATAATGATGATGAAGATAATGATGATAATAATGATGATGATGATGGTTATAATGATCATGATAATGATAATTATGATGATGATGATGATAATAATAAGGGTACAAAAGATGATTGTAAGGATGATGATGATAATGATGATAAGCCTGATGATGATGATGATTACGATGATGAAATCGAGGGTGATGATGATGATAAGATTGATAATGTCGAAGTTGTTAATAATGATGATGATGACGATAATGATGATGCAAATTACAATGATAAAATTGCTGATATAACAAGAATGCAAAAAACAATAATGATGATGATATTGATGATGATGATGATCATTATGATGTTAATGAAAATAATAATGATAATGATGATAATAATAATAGTAATGATGATAAACATGATGATGATAATAATGATAATGATGATAATGATAGTAACAAAGTAGATGATAACTATAATATTTACTGGGTATAATCAGGATAATTAGGTTATTAGTAGTGAATATGATGATTATGATTACAATCATAATAATTGTGATAAGGATGATTATGATGATAATAATAATGACAATGATAAAGGTGATACGGATTGTGATAATGACAATGATAATGTTATCTTTAATGGTAATAAGAAGATTAAGGATGACGATAGTGATGATGATGATGGGAATTATGATGGTGATGATGATAGTCATAGTTATAATAAAGACAAGACATATGATGATGATGATAATTATAGTGATAATAATGATGTTGACGATGATGATGATGATGAGGTCAAGGATTAAGATGATAAGAATAAGGAAAATGATGATAATAAGATTGGGGATGTCGAAAATGTTGATGATGATGATGTTGATGTAGATGATGATGATAATGATAGTAATGAAGATGATAATGATAGTCATAATAATAATGATGATAAAGATAATATTGATGATAAAGATGATGATGCTGGTGATAATGATCATGATAATGATAATTATGATGATTTTAACGATATTTATGAGTATAAGGGTGCAAAAGAAGATGGTAAGAATGATAATGATAATGATGATAATACTGATGATAACGATGATTATGATGATGAGATCAAGGATAATTATGAAGATAATTAGGATGATAATAATAATGAAGATGATAATGATGATCAAGACAATAATGATGATGATAATTATAATGATGTTGATGATTAGCTTTATTATGATAATAATGATAATAATAATAATAATGATGATAATGATGATGAGAAACATGATGATAATGATAATGATTATAATTATAGTGACTTAGATGATAACGATGATGGTGATAATAATACTAATGATAATGATAATGATGATAATATTCATAATGGACATAATAAGATCAATGATGAAAATAATAACGAGATTAGGGATGATGATGATGATAATGATGATAATAAAGATAATAATTATGGTGATGATAATTATAACTATGATGATGATGAAACTAATTATAATGATAATAATCGTGATGATGATAAAGGTGACGATAAGCCGTTGATGATGATAATGATGAAGATGATGACAATGATGATAATAAGGATGAAGATGATGGGAATAATAATGATTTTGATGATAATGATGTTGATGATGTCGATAATAATAATGATGATCATAAAAACGATGGCGATGTTGATGATTATGATAAGGACAATATCGATGATGATAACGGTATTAATGTTAATGATAATGATCATGATGATAAGGATAATGATGATAATCATGATAATGATGAAAGTAATGATGATAATAATGATAATATCAATGTTAGTAAGTATAAGAACAAGGATGATAAAGATGATGATATTTATAATGACGAGAATAATAAGGATTATAAAGTTTATGATAATAATGATGATAATAATAAGGATAATGATGATATGAATGGGGATAATGATAATGATGATGATAATGATGATTATGATGATACTTATGATGATGTTTATCTAAATAATAATAAGATTGATAACGATGACAATAAAGATAATGATCATGATAATGGTGATAATGATGCTAATCATAATGTTAATGATGCTCATAAGGATAAAAATAATGATGATCTCAATTATGATGAAGATAATGATAATGATGATGATTACATCGATGGCGATGACGAGATCAAGGATGTTGATTATCTTGATAAAAATGATGATAAGAATGATGATAATGGTAATGATGATGATGAGCACGATGATAATAATGATACTGATGATAATGATGACGATGAGCATTTTTATGATGATATTATCGATTAATACAATAATGATATTGATATGAATCTGATCCTGATAATGATAATTATAGAGATGATAATAATCATGATAATAATGATAACAGAGTTGCAGATTTTGATAATATAAATGCGGACAATGATGATGATAATGATGATAATAATGTCGATAACAACGATGGTGATGATGAGACCAAGGATGATAATGATATTGATGATGATTATAATGACAATGAAGATAATCATGATGATGAAGATTATGATGATAATAATGATGATGATGATTATAATTATGCGATAATAATGTTGTTAGTATTAATGATAATGTTGTTGATGATTAGCTTTATAATGATAATAATGATTATAATCATGATAATGATGATAATGATGATGAGGAAGATGACCATAATGATAATGATTATAATTATGGTGATGAAAATGATAATGATGATGATGATGACGATTAAGAAGCGGATAATGATAGTGATAATAATAATGATAATATTAATGATAATGATGTTCATGATGGACATAATAAGATCAAGGATGATGATAATAAGGAGATTATGGATGATGATGATGATAATGATGGAGATTATGATGATGATAAAGATAACTATAGTGGTGATTATGATCATGATAATAATAATGAATATTCTGATGATAATGATGATTATAAGAATGCAAGAGATGATGATAATGATGATGATAAAGATTATGATATCAATGATATTGATGATAAGTTTAACGATGATAAAGATAATAACATTGATAAAGATAATGGTAATTATATTGATTATGATAATAGGGATACAGATAATGATATTGATGATGATAATGATTTTGATATTGACGATGATAATGATTATAATGATAATGGCGTTGATGATGATATCGGCTTTGATAATTATGGTGATAATGTTGATCATGATGATGGTGATAATGTTTATAAAAATGCGAATGAGGATGATAATAACGGTGATGAAGATAATTATGAACATTATGATGATAACTATGATGATGATGATATTGGTCATGATGATGATGATGACAATGATGATGATAATAATAAAGATTAGGATGATGATAATGATGATGATGATGATGATAATAATAAAGATAATAATGATATTAAAGATTTCGATGATAGAAATGATGATAATGATGATGATTCTGATAATGGTGATGATGATGGTGATGATGATTATGATAATGATGATGATGATGATGATGATGATGATGATGATGATGATGATGATGATGATGATGATGATGATGATGATGATGATGATGATGCTGATATTGATGATTAGTAAAAGATCAATAGTAATAATAAAGCTGGTATTGATCATAACGATAATGATAATAAGCATGATGATGACAATGATGATGATGATGTTGATGATGATGATTATCATGATGATGTTGATGTAAATTTTGATCTTGATGATTATGATGATAATATTGATTATGGTGATGATAGAGTTGATAATGATGATGATGATGATAATAATGAGGATGATAAAGATGATAAAGATGATAATGATGATGTGAACAAGGATTTTAAAAATGATAAGGCTGATAATGATGATGATGATAATGATGATAATAACGATGATAATTATGATAATAATGATAATAATGATGATAATAATGATGGTGACAATGATGATAGGGATGCACATATTGATGATGATGATGATGATGATGATGATGATGATGATGATAATGATGATTATCATACTGTTGATGATGATAATAATTATTACGATCATGAGGATGTTTATAAGGATGTTGATGAGGATGATAATGATGATGATGATAATAATGATGATGATAATCATGATGATGTTAACGATGATGATCATGATAAGAATGATGATGATGATATTATCGATGTAAGAAGGATAATTATAATGTAATGATGTTGCAGTTTTTTTTTGCGGAGGGAGTGGAAATGCATTTACGCTCACTGCAGGGATAGCGGTATTGTGGGACTTGTGCAATGGTGGATTTTTTTTCACTAGATCACCGAATACCCACTAAAACCCACCCTTCCATGTGCATGGCTTTAGTACCACCCCGAAACTGCGTTAGTATTACTTCAGAGTGAAGCTACCATGGATAACATCGTATCTTACAGTATTGTCGAGCAAGCTTGCCCACCAGTCCCTTCACGGCCTCATTCCACCCCTGCTGCCAGCTTTGCAGACTCTCTTTTCTTTTCTCGGCCTCGTCCTTGGTCCCTCCTAAGAGAAACCTGGCCCACCGCTCTTGCGCCAAGAGTACAATGGGCACGGTTGTCGCTATCACCATCACCGCGGCAGAAGAGACCGTGTGGTACGCCCAAGACAAAATGCTTTTTTTTAGCTTGTTGCGGACCACCAGCGTTTATTATTAAATTCCAAAGAGCTTTGGCTACCCTTAAGGCCTTTTCCACGGTTCTCCTAATGTGTTCCTCGAACGCAAGTCGAGAATCGACCCACACACCAAGGTACCTGACCGCGGGGCTTTCGCAGATCGCCGCACCCGCGAAGTTCACACGAAAATCGATCCTAAACCATCGCTGCCTGGTAAGGACAATCAACTCCGCTTTTTTTTGCCAGCGAGCTTAATGCCATGGTCTCCCAGCCATCCCGCACCCTAGACGCACCCCACTGTATCCTGCGCATAGCTCGTTTTCGGGATCTCGCCATTACAACCAGCCCCACATCGTCGGCAAAGCCAACAAGCTTGACCCCGTCAGGCATTTCTAGGCGCAGAAGTTTGTCGTACACGAGGTTCCAGAGGTCTGGACCGAGCGCAGAGCCCGGAGCCACCCCAGACGTCACTTTCACTTCTCTTAGTCCTTCTGTGGTGTTGTACTGGAGCACTTGGTCCTGGAGATAACTATTCAGGACCCTTCTTATGTAATCCGGTACTTTTTTCCTACATAGCACCTCTCTCTTGTTTGACCATCTGGCCGAATTAAAGGCGTTCTTGACGTCCAGCGTGACCAGGACACAGGCATTCCTTGTCTTGTGAGGAGCTTGCCAGGCCTGCTCGACAAACTTCAGAACCTCGGCTATTACGTGGCATGTTGATCGCCTCTCCCTGAAGCCGTGCTGGTTATCGGCTAAGTCGACCATTTCACGTAAACGCGCCCGGAGCATTTTCTCCATCAACTCCCCGCATTATCCAGCATACATAGGGGCCGGAACGACGCTAGGGTCACAGGTAAGCCCTTGCCTTTATCCAGAAGCACGAGGCGTTGGAACTTCCGGGGCCCACCGAACATGCCCGCTATTAAACAAGCATTAAACATGTCCAGCAGCACATACAGCTTCTCCTTCGCCACGATTTTCAGGACTTCATTAGGCAGAGTTGACACAGCCAACGACAACTTCGTCTGTGTAAACAGTAAAGCCTCGAAACTTACAGCTAAGTGATCACGCTCCTCCTCTAGGTGAGTAAGAAACAGAGTGTCAACTACTTTCTGCATGAACGCTGATTCAACCAACTGTACCGATCCTGAGCTTTTCAGTCTTTTTGTGACTATTCGGTAGCCCAGGCCCCAGGCGTCCCTACCGACCTCTGCAATAAGCTCGCACCAACAACGTGTCTTTCTGACCTTGATTGCCCTTACCAGTTTTTTCCTTGCGTCCATGTAAAGTGTCGCCGCTTCCTCCGCGTCTTCCCGTCGCTAAGGGCGTTGGGATCTGCGTTGGAGTTAATGACACTCTCTCCGCAAGTCAGCGATCTTTTCGGTCCACCAGTAGCTCGGTTTCTGATTTAACCTGGCTGATCTTCGAGGCATACACGCGCCACACGATTTTTTGATGCATTAAATGGTGCGTTCCACCAGCTGCTCGGCCTCCGCTGGACCTGTCATGATGTTTAGGTCCGCTAGGGGCAGCGCTATCTAGAGCTTCACGCAGCGCCTGTCAATTAGGGCGCTACGTTTCATCCAGTGGCTCGTTCGCAAAGCGCTTCACCCGATACAGCACCACTAAACTCGTCCAAATTGAATGCACTGAACTCATGGTCGCTCGCCGAGTAGTCTTCCAAAATCCTCCAGGCGGACACCCACGCTGCCATGCGTGACGTTGCGAGCTTCACCGCTCATCTCCATCACCGCTCGCCCTCTGGACTTGGTTTGCGTCACACTATAAACGGTGGCCTTGGAGTTGAGATCGCCAGCGAGGACCACGTCGTCCGTCCCCACAAACACCCGAATGGCATCCTCGAGTGCAGCGAGCTGCCTCCGAAAGACACCAATCAGTATGTTAGGGTAGATGTAGCAACTTATGAAGGTCACCCGGCCGCTCCTGATCCACGCAAAACCATATCCGGCTCCAGAACCTGAAACCGGAAACTTATCCGTATCGAAGACCACAACGGCCGCGATACCCGTTTAGTCGCCGAACCAGCATGTCCTGGGACGGTCGGAGTACTGCTCACTAATCATCAGCAAAGCAGCTCCCCAGTCCCGGGAGTACTGGTCCAGCAACGTCTGCGAGAGCCAAGACCTCTGCAAGTTATCCTGCAGGATCAGCGCCATTTCTGCTTTCGCACCCCTCCAGCCGCCTGTCGCGCTCTGCATTCCACCGATCCAGCAGCGTGGCAGATGTCTGGCCTCGGGTTCATGGTCTGGCACAAGTAGCACTTCACCTTCTTTTGGGAGCAGCTACTGGCCACTTTACCCGCCTGTCCATACCTCCAACACGCCCGGGATCGGTCGGTTCCGTTGCATTTATTCGCAACATAAGCAAAGCCTAGGCATCTGAAGCAGCGTTCAGCCTTTACTTTGGGCCAAATCCTACAGTTAACCCATCCCAGCCGTAAGTGGTCTAACTTATTAAGGGTTTTTGCGGCTGACGCGTGTGCCACCATGTAGGCAAACCGGTTGCCCCTAATAATTCCGGACGAAAGTCGCACTGGGATTTCAGGGGCCTCGCCCGCCTTGAAGCAGCCCTCGGCTGCCGCTACGACCTTTTCCCTCGTGACCATTGAGTCAACATCCCGTACCTCCTAGGACAGCCGTGAGGCAAGGATCTGTACACCTCCAGCGTCTGCTACAGCATCGCGCAGTGCGGCGGCAAATCTATCCCGGTGTTTAGTGGAGGTGTTCTTTAGTCCTCCGGCCCTTGTCTTCCTTATGGCTCTAACCCCAGCTCCCATTTTTCCAACGTCAACCTTCTTTATAAAGGCCAGGACTTCGGCATATTTCCTGGACCCTCCGCTGATCTGACCAACACTGTCTCTGGTCTGATCCTTGGGCGTTCTGCTTGTGCCTTATTGTAAGGCTTTTCTCCCGCCACTTTCCTTGTCTCCTTAAGTTCCGTACTTCTTGCACCAATCTCACAGGGCAGACATAGTCTTCTGCAGTGCATCAAGCAAAGCGTCCTCCGAACTGGTCTGCAGATCATGTCCAGCCAGTGACTGTCCTCCAGTGGTGCCCGAGTTGACTGACTCTATGTCAGAGTCTGACAAATGCGTCAGGACCTCATCTGCTACTCCTAATTCTTCTGTAGTTACAGATTTAAAAGCCATACTGGTAATGAGACCTTCACCCAAATATCCCCACTGACCCATCTGAATCCCTCTGTCTATGGAGGAAGCCGACATAGCCTCCCCAGCACATGTCTGAAAGAGGCAGCGCCAGACTGTGTGCGTAATATCGGGGTATAGCACGCCCTGACACGGTAGCCTACTTCCACTTTCTCGAGCTTCACACCCCAACTTGAAAGTGATCTACTCTCTGGAGAGTTTCCGGCAGACTTCACAAGTCAAGACGCACTCGCCAGGACCGGACTAGGCGGGTCGGGAACGCGAATGTACGACGGCACGATACCGTAAGGCAAAAGCTAATCAGAAGGTGGCAACCAGTGGGTACCCCGCCCCGACCAACCAAGGCCCTGCTGCCCCGGACCATCAAAGCAACGCACCCCACCCACCCAGAACGTGGCCCAAAGCCGGTTGACTGGAGCTGGCTAGGTATCCAGCCGATTGTCTTGCAGTCAGCAGGAGCCAAAGACAGCTTGGGTCACCTCGGCATGCAACCTTGGATGTGCCTCCCTGCCCAGGATCTCCTTTCGGCCGCTCACGGGTCGCACCGCACGGCAAACACGGCAGGCCCCTTTACTCGGGGCTGGCTTCCTCAGAAAAAGCCATTAACATTTATTTCAGAAGTATTATAAATGGTAAACTGGGTAGAAGGGCAGTGTAGGTGTTTACGATTGTGATGTGCTTTCCGTGTCCGTTCCGCGTCTATACAATGGCAGTCACCAACACGGAATGGTGCTAGTGTATGTGTATGTGAGTGTTTTTAGGATTATATTTAGGGATGGAGGAAATTAGAGTCATGTTGGACAGGACAATGTGTAAAAAGTGTTTGTGTGTATTTGTAGTGATTGCAGTCAGCAATGAAACCGATAGAACCCATCCGCCCGACACGCCAGCAACCAACCACAAGCCTGCGATCTAGGAACCCGGTACCAGCTGGTTTCTGCTGTGCTTTGTAGCGCAAGCCCCCATATAGTCTCTTTAGTGTTAGTAAGCTAGTGTTAACCAGCCTACCACGTCTTTTTTGTTCTAGAGACGTACAGCCTTTTAAGCGGTAGTAGCCCAGACTCATGCAGGTCAATGCATTGGCCTTACCTCCTAAAGATCCCTTAGCACAAGCAAGCAGCAAGAGCCCGACGGCCCAAACGAGAACTCCCACCGAGTCCCGTCACTTTTGTGTCAGTGTAATGCGTGTACATGAGAGGAATGTATTTACCGCCACTTACCTCTATACATGGCTCGTCGGTGAGCCGTTAGTTCTTTAAAGCCCCCTCACCCCACCTAGGCTGCAAGCAGCATGGTCTAGCAGAACTCAATAACCCAGTAGCAGTAGCAATAATATTAGGAGTGGTGGTTGTATCGGTAGCAGTGGTAGTCGTAGAAGTAGAAGTAATAAAAGAAATAGTCATATTAGTGGCAGTAGTATTAGAAGTAGTAGTACTTGTTTCAGAAGTAAGTGATTATAAGATGGTACTAGTAGAATTAATGGCAGTAGGAGTAGTAGAAGTAGTAGTAGTAGTAGTAGTAGTAGTAGTAGTAGTAGTTGTAGTGTTAGTATAAAAAGTTGTAGTAGTAGAATAAGTGTTAATAGTAGAAGTAGTAGTATTAGTATAATAAGTGTCAGTAGTAGTAGAAGATTTTTTTTTTTGTGGTGGAAGGGGAAATGCGTTTACGCACACCGCTGGGCAACAGTAGTGTTATGATCAGTAGATTTTTTTTATTAGACCACTACTACCAACAAAAACTCCCCCCATGCCGCGTGGCTTTTGTTCCACCCCGGAACCGCGTTAGCATTACTTTGGGTCGGAGCCACCAGGGAGGACATCGTACCTCACAGCATAGTCTAGAAATCTCGCTCACCAATCGCTGGCATGCAATTACCACCCAAGAGCCCTAAAAGGAGCCTAAGGATGCCCAGGTAATTACACATTACCATCCATCCGTGCTTTCTATCTCCCTCCTTGCATAGAAAGCACTTTGCCTCACCATCGCAGTCTTTTTTGCGATGGTTGCAGCACCCGACTTAAAACAGAGATTAGGTTAAATCGGTCTTCTTCCTTGCATGATGACGACAGGTGCCCAATCCCAAGCCACCTGTAGCATTAGATGACTTCAATTGTCCTCCTTACTCGGCAGGAGATATAGCCTACCTTTACTCTGGCTATTTCTTCGAGCTTCTTGGCCTGGGGTTCCCGGAGAGTCACAAATGCCATCCTTTGCCCCCTGCTCTTAGCCTTAAGGAGGCGTAGGTCAGTGTCCTGGATACAAGTGTCCAGTACCATTTCCAACGCCCCCCTTATCTTCTGTATCTCCGCGAAAGCGTATAGGTCACGGACTTCAACAGTCACTTTGCGCTCATTGCAAAGGACCGTACCCTTGTCAGCCACTGCTTCTCCAACTTTGGGAAAACACAGTGACGTCCTTAATACCTTTCGCCCTCATTAGGACGTCTTTTTTTTCGGTCGTCTTGACACTTTGCACCGTGGCTCCTATTGATTTAGGGCTAAAGCCTGTTTTCAGCGACTTAAGTACGGTGGCATAGGTCTGTCCTGCAGCAACCTTTACCAGCACCTTTGTTGAGTCTGTCTGCCTTATTGGGCTGCCCTAGCTCATCAAATTCATCATTCCTTGTTTATTTTCGGCAATCTTGCACTTCTTTGTCTGCTGTTGCGTATTAGCATGTCCTTTTGGGCTTTCCGATGGACTCCTCGTACGCTTAGCTCTGTCTATTTCTTTCAGTGCTGTTTTCAGCTGGACATTATCTCTTTTTTTGCATCGCGCTCAAATATGCTTGAAGTCTCTCTCTATATTTTGGTAAAAAGATTTCTCCTTCTCCGGGATGAGTATTCGTCTGTCTTCTGCTTTCTTCAGGCTCTTAAGGGCAGACGCTACGCCTTCCTTGACAACCTTCGCCATATTAGCGTACTTAACACGGATATCTTCAAGAGTTTTCTCAAGCACCATTTTAGCAGCATTTATAAGGATAGAATCCGCAGCCCTCCCCTGTGGAAGTTGACTCCCCTTTTGTCTGCCATGTACTCCAGATCACCTTGTGTTATATTGCTGAAAATGCTAACAGCACTAACGCTGCTAGCATCATTGCCTGAACTCAAACAGCTTGATCTTTTAACTGCTCTAAACGGCGATAGAGGGATACTTAGCATATCCCAAGCTCCGTGCCCAACGTCTTTACGCCCCCCCCCCCCCCCCCCCCCCCCCCCCCCCCCCCCCCCCCCCCCCCCCCCCCCCCCCCCCCCCCCCCCCCCCCCCCCCCC